>PVIJ01002001.1:0-175589 GCA_004024925.1 Scalopus aquaticus
TGTAATAATATGGAGATCGTCTGGCTTCCTGTATGTCAATTTTTGTTTCCTTTTTCATGTTTGGGAAGTTCTCTTCAATTATCTCCTTGAGAAGATTCTCTGTTCCTTTGTCTCTCTCTTCTCCTTCTGGGATTCCTATGATTCTGATGTTTCCTTTTTTCATGGTGTCAGATAGTTCTCGAAGCTTTTCCTCATTCTTCTTCCTTTGTTTTTCTCTTTCCTTTTCTGCCTTGATTCTGTTAGTATCATTATCTTCCAGAGTGCTTATTCTTCCCTGCATATCTTTTAATTCACTTTTTTGGCTTTCTCTGGATTTCTTTAGCTCCTCTACTAGTGTTTTTAAATCTTCCATTTCCTTCAATTTCTTCTTTATGGATTTGTTCTTGTTCTTCAGTTCTTTTAAATCCTCCAGTTCCTTCAATTTCGTCTTTATGGATTATTTATGCATATAAGAACTGGGCTGTAGGCCAGAGGTGCAGAGAAGGGGGTGGGTGAGAGGATTCACCAGAGATATAGTGGGGAGCAGAACAGGTGGATTGACTGAAATACACTGCTAAGGGGAGCAGAGGGCGAGACAGAAGAGGTCTGCTGCACCATGTAGGAAGCTCCCTGGATGGGATCGAACTCAGGCTGCAATGGCTACCAATAACTTGATAGCACTGACTTTAACCCTTGCGCCACCAGGGAGGCCCTAATCATTAATTTTTGTTGATACAATGGGATACAAGGAAGTCAGGGTTGGGCATTGGAATCTTGGCTTACACTGGCCTATCTTCCAAGCAATGGGAGTAAATTCCTAGAGAAACAGGATCCACAATTTAATAATCACTTCATTTTGTGCAAGAGCTGAAATCAGCTGCTTATGCTTGCTCTTATTCTCAGTTTTCCTGAAGCACAGGGGTCAAATCTACTCATAGGAGCAGAAAGCAGGCTTTTCCTGGCTTCCATACTTCTTGTCAGGATGTTTATTCAGTAGAGTATCAAATAGTGGCTGCTGACATCAGGCAAACAGGCCATTTTTCAAAAGAAGCTACACAAATCTCAGCATGCCAACAGGGAAAGGAAAGTGCCAGAACACAGCATTACCCTTCACAGGGTACCAAAGAGTTAAGACAAATTGACAGTGACGCTCCTTTTTGAGAACATGTCACACACTGAAATGACATCAAAGACTCCCTGCCTGTACTGTGTTAAGAACTACCTCCATCTCTCAGCATCCAAAGCCCTCTTCAGCATGGCCCTAGGGTGGTCCAAAGCTCCTGTGCATGTTCCTAATTCATTCTATGAGGCAGTCCCAATTCTCTTATCAATCACTCACTCTCTCCACAAGTAGTTCTGAATGTTTACAGTGCACCACCAAAAATGGCAGTCACTTTGTTTTGTTAATGCCATCATGGGAGCGCCTCTTTAACCTGTCTCATTGCCCCTACCACTTCACACACAGTTCTCTCCAAATACTAGAATCATGTCTGTCGCCAATACCCACTTCAAATGTCTCTTCTTTCCTTTGATCTTTTCTGATTTCTAGTCTCTCCTTCCTGCCCTACTAGATAGAATCCTCTTTCCCTAACTCCAGGGTACTTTATACTTCTCTTTAGAAATATACATCATTTAATCTAATTTTTTAATTTCTCCTACTCAGGCCCATTTGTCTAAGATTTATTGAGCATGAAGAGCATTGTGATTATTAATGACATCCCCAAAGAGCCAAGTGTAGCATTTTGCTGACTTGTAGATGATGTATAAAGTTTTACTAAATTAACTTCAATTTACTGAATTCAAACTACCTGACAATGACATCAAAAGTTACATCAAAAGTTGGGATTAATAAGTTGCCTGTTGAGTCTTCAACACTTATAAGTAAGTTGCTATTAAAAATATTTTTATCATTGTTTCCCAGTGAACAAAAGCAGAAATAACTCCTTTCTTGGAGCATTGTTATAGAAGTCAAGCAACCCAGGAAACTGATTAAAACAGTTATTTTAAGCTCCTATGATTCTACTAAAACATCTCAGTCACAATGATTTTGAACTAAAAAAACTACCTACAAGTACACAGAAGAAAAGACTTGGTGAAAGACTTGGATAATATTCTAAGTAGGTCAGGAAAAGAGGTATAGTTGCTTTAAAATTTGAAGTTAAACTTAGCTTCATGCTATCTTAGAACAACAGTGAGGATTGGGGAAAGCAGAGGAAATGATGTCATCTGTCAGGCAGCATGGGACTCAACCCACAAACTGATTTCAATTAAAGTGGTTCATGCCAAGAGCTAATTTCCATTCCCACATGAGCAACAAAGCCATTTAGCTACTTTGAGATTAAAAAAGGAAAAGCTAACAGAAGTTTAAATAGTGACTTTACATTATTTGTTCAAATTGAAAAATAGAACTTTTTCTTCCCTGAATGAATGGTAACTTCATATTTAAATGCAATATAATAAAAAACCTCTGTGATGTGCTTTTATTCATCCTTTCAGGTGAATTTTTTTCAGCATAAAATATTATTTTTCCTTTAAAAAAAAACAACACTACTTGGTCAGAATTGTGAAATAATCAGGCATGGTATACCAAGTATACCAATGAACCATGAATCCTTGTCTGGGGAGAAGTTCATCAGCAGATAATAGGGTCGTCATCACCTGTTCTGCCATAAACATGTTAACCATAAGAAACTTGGCATTCTTTGTGAGTCTTGGGTCTTTAGGGGAGGGAAGTATTTCTTTTAAGATGGGAGTGGTCATTTAGGAATTCTGTGGAAAAATGAAGAAACTAGATATGCGTCCTCACTAAGAGGAAGACTTTAGAGACTACATATACAAAAATTGGCTTTATTTCTTATTGAACCTGCCATTGGGTCATATCCTAAATTTACTCTCATTTAACAAGAATTCCAGATATCTGGCAGTTAGGAGACAAAGTTCTATGTCTCTAGAAAAGGCCAATTGAAAAATAAGGGCTCCGCTTAAACCCATAAGGCTACTCTGAATTTATTGAAAGCTCTAAACCTCTCAAGGCAGAATATATTCCCAAACTCAATCTGTATTAGGAATTTAGCCAGAACTGAAATGATTCAGGGAATCCAAGTGTGAGTGTACAGGCCTATGCTTCCACACAAGATCTCTGAGGTCTCAGTGGACTCCCTTTGAAGATGGATAAAGCCTCATAGGGTTTCATCCAAGACTCAACATTCTAGAAATGATTCCAATTCTAGAAAATGTTTCCATTAACCCAAACCATACAGATTCCCAAATGAATTTTATGTTTGTTCTAGAGGGTGTCAGTCATTTTAGTCATTCCACAAACACTGAATGCCTTCATTTGCCAGGATCAGGAAAAATAGAAGAAATTTGTGTAAATTATAGTCTAATACAAATTAATTCTTAAAAGGACCCCCCTGAGGAGAACAATGTGAGCACGCCACATGAATGAGAGACTCAGGGCTAGCACTTGGGTCTAAGGACCTCAGGTAATGAACTTCTTTACCTAATAAGGTTGGGAATGGTTCTAAAGACCTGCCATTATCTTGGCTGGCACAATGGGAAGAAAACATGTGAAGCAATTTGCAAATAAGCTTGTATATGGTAAGCGTGGGTTTTAGTTTAGGCACTAGGGAAAGCACAGACAAATTAAACAGCTAGACTTAACCCCCACACTCTGCTCCTGAGAACAGTCTACAGGAACAGCAACAACCACTGCAGGACAAAGATGATGTTTATTTGGAGAGATAAGAGCAAAGATGTTTTCCTTAAGCATCTCAATGCCCTGTGCTGCACAAAGACATACTGCTTGGAAGAGCCATGTCATAAAAGTATCTGAGGAAAAAAAAAAAAACTGAAAGGAAAAGGAAAGGTTCAGAGAAAGAAAAGTTCAATGAAAAAGTACTTCCACTGAGGACAGACTAGAATCAATTATCTCTAAGAACAAGTCTGAGCAGATCCCATCTGCTCCTCTTTTCTGTGTCCATATAATCCAACCTTTCCCGCAAAACCTTTTGCAGGATCCCTTCTTCCAGAAGAATGTTAGCAACACCTTCCTGTCCTATGCGTGTCCTCACAGTTTGAGCATGTTGGTGCAACACACTCACTCAAACCCACTCAAGAATGTCCCCCTGGCCTTGTCACACCCTTACAGTTTAGATTTGTGCTGAAAGTACAAACATCCCAGTTTTCACTGAATTGAAATAGTTGAAAATGATAAAATTTCATCAAAGTGCAAGTGCTTACGGATATTGAAGATGCCAACACAGCCCACACCGATAAATAGGTTTAACGCAATTCCTAACAAAATCTCAGAAAGATTATCATAGATAGTCAGATTGAGGCAAGCTATGTATTCTTAATGTCCAAAGGACTCGTTGTTTGGTAATTTTGACCTTCTGGAAATGCAATCTCTTAATCAGACCACCAAGAGATCATTTCCTAGTCTCAGAGTCACAGGACATGCAAGTTTAAAACAACCTGACAAAACAACCCTCGTTTCATCATTTTCATTTCCAAACGAGAAAACTATGGCTCAGAGTCCCCACAATTTGCTTAGGCATCCTTGACCCCTCTCACATAAGAACAAAATTTCTCACTGGAAATGTCAGTGAAATGAATGAAATTTAAGTTCTTTTTAGTACAGGGCATGAATCAAAAATTTCACTGAATTGGGTCATTCTACTAGCAAAATTATTTGCAAAGTGATAGATCCACATTTATTGTCTACTGTACACGGCCAGGGAGTTCTAGCGGGTGGCAAAGCTGTTCTCTAGAACTTCATTTCAAAGGATCAGAAATGAGTTCTGATCATGCCCAGTTACCTTAATTTAAAACATTCTGCCATCTTTAATTTTGCCAGCCCTTTAGACAGCATTAGTTCAGGTAGAATACAAGTCAATGATTTTTAAGAGGCTCCAAAAGCCTCAAAGGTCTTAAGGAAATTAGATTCTCCTCCTTATACCAGTCTCATCTACCAGCTACTTGGGGGAGTTGTCCCAAGTCCAGGTACAAATGATGGCCCTAAACTGCCTCAGAGAGCACCACTCCTAAGTCTTGGATTTCGATCTCTAGCCTAAATGCGTCCCACAAACTCTTACCACTATATTCCTCCCACCTCACTGCTAACATGAAAGTCTGCTAGGACCGCAGATTTTCCCTCTGGTCTTGTTAATTTCCTGTCTCCACATCTCATGATTTTTACTTGACAGAGAAATCGCTAGCAGCTCATCTGAAGACCATCAAAGACCTTTCCAGCTGGACGCCCAGCTTTGTCATCTGGCTATATTTCTTCCACCAGAGGAGTGCAGTATTGCTGCTTGGTTCGAAGAATGATGTGAGAGCTGGGTCTACTCCCAACTTGATACCTTCATTCCTCCCCCACTCTGGAGGCTCACACTCCCCACCGGTAGTCTACAGATCACCCTGATGGGGGTAGAGATGTCTGACATGTTCCTAGAAATGCCACCAGCTGACCACTCTGTCTCTTTCTGTTCCGTCAGTTCAGTGTCCTGATATGTAGAATGAAACTGCTGTTGCTTGGAGGATGCACAAACAAAACCAAGCACAGATCAAGAATCCCTGTATCAGTGAGATAAGGAAATGAGTCCCAGCACATGAGGGAGTTTCGATCCTAATGCTACAACTGGCTATATTTAGCACTAGGTTGTCTTTCATTGAGTTCCACCAGGAACAGATTCTGAAACAATAATTTAAATTCAAGTAGTTATTTTAGCAGTTCTTTCAAAAAACATGGTAGAAGAATGGGAAAATGAGACAGAGAAAAGAAAGAAGCTAGTACAGCACACATTTAAACCTACTGAGTTAGGGTTCAATCCATCAGAGAACTTCAGAAGACAGAACAGAACACACCTCATAGTTAGGAAAACCAAACGGCAAAGGAGTCGAGGCACTTATCCAGCACTGTCCATCTGTCATTGGTTAAAATTTGCTTCCAGGTCCATTAAGCCTCGAGCACTTCCAGCTTGCCCTGCACACAGACCTGGCATACTCCTTGGCTACAGAAATTTTATAAAGCTCTCAGGCAGAGTCACTGTGTTCATCCATGAATGCCAAGATATGTGGGCACGAAGACAGTCTGCTACCCAGAACTACTTGCCCTATCCTGTTAATTGGCTTATGAGAGTCATGATTATACATTAGGACTCTTAACATGTAATGAACTTTGACCACATCAAAGTCTTTAGTTTCAACAGACAAAAGAGAATACACTTATTCCACAAAACTTTTCTTGAAAGCCATGTTAAACACGGGAAATACTGTGTTCTGTGTTTAGAAATAGAAATCGCAGCTGAGATAATTTTCTTGGTGATGGTCAAGGTGTTGAGGGGCTGTTTATACAGACATGAATTTCCATTTTTTTACAAACAATAATGACTCACCTCCTTCCCACATTTCCCCTAATTCATTCCTGAAAACTCCCTATTTAAGGGGAAAAAACCAATAGTACAAGCAAGCAAAAGCTCTGAAGAATGAACTTGGGATATTTAGTTGGCATCACAGAATGAACAAAATAGTAAAATTCTGAAAGGGAAAATAGTTTGATAAGTGGCCCTTCTGCAGCTGCAACTACCATGGTGAACTTTCACATTTTCTCCTAGCTAAGACAGGGGTCTTGGATTTGTAGTGTTTAATCAGATTCACATTTCAGTACAATAAGGAAGAATGCCCAGTTCCTTGAGCTTAAGAGAGTTTATTAAACAATCATTTCATTGAACATCTTTTATGGTGTTTACATTAGAAATGAAAAGATGAATAAGGTGATACCTACCCAGAAGGATGTCAAAATATTTATATTATTCATAGTAACTATGTCCCACAGGTAATTTCCCTATAAAGAGCGAAGAAGGGAAACAGGAGACCAGAATGAGGAAAGTCATTCCAAGAATTTTGGGCAGAACAGAGAAGGCAGATGTTCTAGTGAAAAAAAAAAAAAATGTATTGCAGGCAAGAGAAAAGCCAAAAGCAAATTTAGGAGAAAATAGGGTGTAACCACATTAAATAATATTATATATAATGACATGTTATACTCACTGGATCTGGAGCCACAGGAAGGAGATATCTGACCAGATGGGCAAGTGCACATATTTGGCCTAGAACAAAATCCATCCCCACAGGAATGCCGACAAATGGCTGTGAATAAAACCAGAGGTCTGTTAGCACATGGATTCAGACGATGGTGATTTACAGGGACCCAATACTCCAATGGGGAAACCTGGGCTCTCAGGCTCCTCATTAATTTTGATATTATGACTTATATGATCTTAGATCTCAAGATTATCCATTTACAAAACAAATTTGTTGGACTAAATAAACTCTGGCTGTAAAATACAGTAACTCCTTTATCCATATCAGTGGCTCTCAGTATCACTTTGCTTCTTCCACAGAACTCAATTTATCCAAAGTACAGGATGCCCTATGAAAGGAGAACAAAACAAGCAAAAATCCTGCACCTAAACATGTTTATATGCCTACAAATACTCGATTTGTTTATTAACTTTAAGATTTAATGACAAAAATTATAGCAGTTATTATAGCAGTTGGGAGTCTATTTTATTATAAGTGCTTAATAGCTAATAATTAAAAAAAATACAATGCCCTGCTAAGATTCAGATCTTGCCAGTTCAGAATATATAACTCATGGAGCAGTTCTTAGCCTGCATTTAGTCCTGCTGTGAATTACACTGGTGATCTACGAGGAGTATGGAATCCACTGTCATAAAACTAATTTTACAGTCAGGATCCATCTTTAAAAAAAAAAAACTGTTAACATTTTAAAGTCACCCAGAGACTAATGTTATACTGTCATCAAACACTCTGCTAGTGATCAAACTGACTTATATTTATCAGCAGACTAAGATATGGTTACCACTGGTGACACACAGAGGCATGGTCTTGTTCTCTAACACCTGCACAACCTTGCAAGAGATAAATGAGACGTATAAGGCTAAAAATAATATATTTGACAGAAAGTTCACTGAAACATCAAAAGAGCTTGGAATAGGGATTGAAACTGTTAAGAAATAAGCTGTCAAAGAATCCCATAAGCATTTATTTAAATACCCGAAGACAGCATTTCTTAGAGATTCAATAGAACAGCCAGCAAGGAAAGAGTACTGTTGTCCAGTTCATTCAGAAAACTCCAAATACCTTCAGAACCCTCTTTTAGAGATCTGGTTTTGATCTTGAAATAAACTCAACGTGCCAAACAAATAAGTTGCTTTTAATCAAAATCTGAATTGGGAAAGAGATCGACTTTTTTAGGCCACCCAGAAAATATTGCTTGGAAGATTCTATTCTTCTCCACAGACTATTTTTGGCTAAGTGAGAAAGTGGGTTAAGTGATTCCTAAATGCCATTTCAGCTGTAAATTCCCCATTAAACAAATGGAGTTTTCTGAAAACTGAAAATTATTTTGTAGGGATGATGAGTGTAGAAGATTGTGGGAGGACAAATATGCTAACTCTTTTGAGTTAGTATATCCATTAAATAGTAAGCTGTTTGACTATGATTTATCACTTAACATTTGTAGAGTATCTGGAAGCTTACCACAGCAGCAGAGTCAGTGGTACCATTTCAGTTCCTAATCTTTTCATGGACCTTAATCTGATGTTCTAGTTGCTTCCTTCCCCTTTGTCTAAGAATTAGCTCTACCTTTGGCCTCAACCTCCCAAATTCAATATGCAAGGTTTGGACAGAACTGGGTGTGTGTGTGGGGGGGGGGCGGCAACAAAATTAGAAATTATAAAAGGAAAGCAAAAATTATATTCTTTTCTCAAAATCCCATTATCTATTTGTCTGGGCAATTACATACAACACATGTAATGACATGCAACCAAAATATACCTGTGGTCCTACTCCCTGAATATACCTGTGGTCCTACTCCCTGTATCTCAGAAATATCCTAAAGAAAGGCAATAAATTAAAGTATAACAGCACTTTGACCACATTCTAATGTAGATTCAGAGAAAATAGGAAAATCTTAGAGCTAGAAGCCCCTGCTAAAAGCATAGTAATGGTAAGTAGTCACAAAGGACCAAAACGTAAGAATCATGATGCAACCAAAACAACCAAAGGAGAACATTAAGAACGACAGATTGACTATTTACTTACGGACAATACACTGATTTCCACCAGGTAAGGTTTTCCATCCAGGGCAACAGTAAGCATTATAACGTGATCCACAGACATTAGGTCTGAAAGAAAAAAAAAAATTCAATCACAAGAAAGCCATATTTTTTTTTAAAAGAATATATAACCAAAAGAAAATAGAAAAAATTCCTGAGTTATAAGGACAGGATTAATATTTCCAGACTCAAGCAACTATGCTGGCTTATCAGTTTGGGACCTAGTGATACCAATTAGGATATCTTTCAATATCACCTACGCATACAGCACATCAGGAACAAACCAGAGATGCAAAATGCAATGTATTCTATCACAACGCAGAGATACAAAATTTTATTAACCTACAAGAGTTTAACAATGAACATTCTATCAATCTACTTAAGAAAAGTCATCATAAAATCCACTACAAATAAGGTTTTCGATTTCTACTCATTGAAGCTGTATGTGTTTTTTCTACAGCCTTGTTCAACTCTACAATGTCACCAAGTCTTCCTTTCACCAGTATTACAAGAATGCAAACTCTGACATGAGTCAGAAAAATAAAGACCAAAACATAAAAGTTCTTTAGCCAAAGTTTGAAAACACAGTTGATACCAGCAATTACAGGAAAGTAAAGTCAATGTCAATATATATTTCTTATTCACACACAGTTCATCATCACACACATCTTGGAACACAGCCTTTGCTCAAAATCCAGGTGATCCATATCTCACAATTTAAAGGAGCAACCAGGTAAGGATCTAGCCAGTTCTAACCTAGAAACTAAGGTAGAGGATGTGATTACAAATGATCGAAAACTGAAAAGCACCACACAACCAAACAACACAGGAGTCAGAACAGACAGAGACCCAAAAGAAACCATTCATTTTACTTTGCCACATATGAATGATTGCCACATTGATGTTAGCACCTTGAGTTAAGGGGCGTTAAGGAAGGTCATACGTTCTACAATCAGTTTCACAAAGAGGAGTTATCCCAAGGCTTGCTAATAGAAATACCGAAGTCCCATGAGTATAACCGTTCAAAACTATCTAAAACGTATTTTTGGAAGGGGAGCATTCACAAGGTCCCTATAAACACTGAACAGAGCAAACCCTGCTGCATCCCCTCTGAACTCATCACTTCAACCAAGATCGGCAACTAGGTAGGTCTTTACTCTGTCCTGTATTCCTTTCATGATCCCAGAGAACCTGGAACAGTATACTCTGCAGGGCAAAATGCACACTTCAGACTGACTGATGCTGATGTCAGAGAAGTAGAAGGAAGGGTGGAGGAGACAGGGACGAGGCGCTAAATCCATAGCCAGTAGACCAGCACTTCTCCAAGGCTAGAGAGAAAATGATTGGGTAGAGACTTAATATGTACATGACTTTAGGGCCTCTCTGAGCCTTAGCTTATTTTTCTACATATTGTGATAATATCCCTGCCTTGTCTACATCATGAGTTTGTATATACATCACATGAAATAACAGACACATGAAGTTTCATATAAGAAAAAGATGATGAAAATGCAATGCAGTCTTATTATGATGAAATCATCTCCCCATCAAAATTATCTACTTAGCCAAAAGAACCTAAGAGATTAAAGACTTCATTAAGAATTCTAAGCCAATGTTCCCCAATCCTTTCTCCGTCCTTTAACAAAATAGTATCCCAAACATAATTCAGAGTGCACAGAATTTCCTAGGGCAACTCAGAATCTTGAAAAGGGGAGAAAAAGGAGATAGGCTAGGGCCTGGGCTGGGGGACACTCAAACCTTCCCAACTTCATGAAAGTTCTCTCAATCTAGAATGACAACCCAGGCCAAAGTCAACCACCTCAGCCTATTACAACACCACTGGATTCAATCCAACCCCAAACCAAATTCTGGAATAGCTTCAGAGGACCTCTGTCTGAGCCTTTGCATGGTGTCCTGTGGTTAGAGTAACTACGTTTTTCAAACAAAAATCAGGACATGTTGCCTGACAAGAATGAGTGTATTTATGGAGTAACAACACATACAACAGGGTTAAAAAGCTAAGGAAGAAAAGGGTCTAGAATCAATAACTTTAGCACTACAAAATAAGACAGTCAAGAAGGTTTCCAAGGTATTTGAAAAATCATAGTAACACAGACATTCCTTATTGTTTTTTCAATGTTTAGAACCAGCCTATAGACAAAACATGAAAGAGGCTATAATTTACAATCATTACAAAACAAAATATAAATAGTTTAAATATTCTCATGTAAAAATAATGGTATAGAGGTCATAGTAGGGAAAGAAGATGAAGTGAAAGCTGTGGAAAGCAATAATGTACTTCATACAAGAAATAAAAGCTTATTCAATGGCGCCAATAAAGATATCTCTTAATGTCACCTGTATATGAACAATGTGTCCTTTGGTGGTGGGTGCACTCTGGCACAACACCTGAAGAAGGGGATCCCATACTTCTAAACTGTGGACAATTATGTAAACCAATGTCAACTCAATAAAAAATATTATCTTTGGGTCTCCCTGGTGGCACAACAGGTTAAGCGCAGCGCTGTGGAGCTGTTGGTGGCTGCAGCGGAGGAGTTCGATGCCAGGCAGGGGAGATTCCCACATGGCGCAGCAGACCTCTCCTGCCTTGCCCGCTGTTCCCCTCAGCAGTGTGTTTTGATCTATCTTCCTGTTCTGCTCCCCACTCTGTCTCTGGTGAACCCTCTCACCGCCCCGCACCTCTGGCCTACACTCCAGCTTGTATACAAAAATAAAATAAAAATTATCTTAAGAGAAAATTATCTTTATACAACGTATCACCTATATGCAGCACATCAGGAAAATTAAAACCAGAGATTATAAAATGCAGTGCATTCCATCACAATGCATAGATAAAAAAAATGTTTAAAATAACCAATAGATGAATTAAAAGTCTAATTACTTTTTAAATTGAGTATAGATATCTAAGTAAGCCATACACCACTTTTCATGGCAAGGAGTCAAAGATACTGTTTAAATATGGACATAAAGGAATGAACATAGTAAACAGTGTCATGAAGATAAGTAGAAGTATTAAAAATAGAAACAGTTAAAATTTCTCTGGTTTCCATAAGAGATGAGAATCTAGGAAAGTGGAGAGAGTTCTCTTACTTGCTCACTTAATGCCTACCCATAAGTGTTTGTTTTTTAAATATGTGCTTTTATATTTTGATCATTACCTTTTTTAAAAACAACAACATTACAAGTATGAACATCTTATCATTTATACAAGGTACACGCTGCTTCATTAGAACAAAATTGTTTCATTCATTCACAGTTCTCTTCTTTAGTTAGTCACACTTTCATTTCACTACATTTTTTTAATTCTATATAATGCCGAAATATGATTGATTTTTTTTGCATGCTCTGACTTTTTTTATTTTAGTAACTTTAAATCTTATAGTAATATGTCATTAAATTTCAGTTATTTCAACCACCATCCTCATATGACAATTTCTAATCTCACTGCTATTCATTTCACATTAAAATAATGCTATGTTACATGGCTTAATGTGAAGTAATTTTTCTCTTCTGCTGATTTTGATCTTGAGAACTACAAGTTAACAGAACTCATTCAAACAAGCTGGGTGGCATTTGTTCTACATACAGAAAAAAAAAACAGCTCTAATTCTAGAAACAAAGAATGTCTTATTTAAGTTGGAAAGCACTAAGGCATGTGAAGTCTAAAGTAGACATATTGGATTATTTCCATTACAAAAGATTTTATTCTAAGGTTTCTGCACAGAAAAACATTTATAAAGAAGACAAATCATTAATGGGGTTACTTTTCCGTGTAAATGAGGGTGCTGCATTCCTATCTCTTTCTCTTCCTTTTCATTTCATCAGTCAGATCTACTAGCACATCAGAAAAAAACAAATGTCAGAGTTGAAGTATGTGGCAGTGTGTTAGCAAATTCAAGGTAAAATGCAAAGGGAAAAGAGCTTTATGCTAAATACTAAAGATACGCTGCTTTATCTCATCTTCAGAACAAGCAGCCCTTTCAGGTAAACTCTAATATTGTCTTAAACTGGCTTACAAAGGTCAAACAAACCAGCCAGGGTCTCACAGCTTGGAAGCAGAGAATGAGGATTTAACTCAGGAATCCTGACTCCACGACACATGTGCCTTATATTAAAGTAGAGAGGACAAGACAACCTTC
This sequence comes from Scalopus aquaticus, assembly GCA_004024925.1. Taxonomy (NCBI): domain Eukaryota; kingdom Metazoa; phylum Chordata; class Mammalia; order Eulipotyphla; family Talpidae; genus Scalopus; species Scalopus aquaticus. Next base: position 13,283 of record PVIJ01002001.1, read on the forward strand.
ATCCAGTAACATTCTTGAGAGCATGCATAGAACGTCACAGAGTGCCCACCAATAGGCTACAGATAAAGCACCCATTGCTTTTAACTGTATTATAATAGATCAAGGGGGGGAATGGTAAATACATTTATTTTCCACTTCACCACTCTCTCTGTTAACATTTTTTAAAATTTCGGTCTTTATGTGTAGCTTCTCTTGCCAGTTGCTTTCAATGACATCTCTGCAACAACCCCACTCCATTCACTTGGGGGATGGGTGAGCCTCGGCAGCCTGGATATTTGGATCCAGTTCAGACGCAGCACTCAGAGACTGTGTGGGCTAGCTAAAGCCCCTCTCAATGGAGCAAACAGCTGGGCTTTACCACGTCTGACCACATCATTGCAAGAATTGGCCTCTGTGCAAGATGTCTGCAGTGTGTCCACATTCCTTAGCCAGAACCCACTTCTGCAAATCTGGCCTCTCTTGCAGCAGAATAGTCTTTCTGCTTCCTATCCCAAGTGTAAACTCCTTTTTCAGACAAGACCGGGATAATAAAAACAAGTTCAGGGGCTCTTATTTCATATGCATGCATTTCTCAGCCTATGAAGTGATTAAATCTTGGGCAAGGAGGATCCTAGACATTAGGTAAAAGTTAATGAGGTTGGCCCTGCTCCATGAGTTGCCTCGTTCTTGACCTTTGCGGGGAAAATTATGATTTAGTCCCCTTGAGAATGAATGTGGATACATATCAAAAGGTATATGCCCCCACACAACGAAGGATGCCCAACTGCCCATATGACACACCTCCAGATAATATCCTGCTGTAGCAGAATTTTAGAAAACAATAGTTTTCATTATCAAAAGGTGTGACAGATAATGAAAAAACTATAATACACAATTGAGCTACATATATTGCGAACTATACATCATAAATTCATTAGTACTTTCACAAATTTTTATCAAGATAAAAAGAAAAACCATGAGTACTATCTGACAAAGGGACCTACTACTACTTCAACGAACTTTGCAACCTCCCCCTTGCCATTTTAGTGATTCTCCTTTGGTCCTCTTCACAGAAGGCAGAGGTCACCTCTCCCAGCAGTGATTTGAATACCACATGTGACTATTCCAGCCCATCTGCCAGTCACAACAACTCAACTAATGAAACTTCAAACCCTGGTCATGGAAACAGCTTCCATGGCCTCGTGGAGCTTCAGCTGAGTTGTCCAGCTCCAGGGACTCGTTTCTGGATTGTCTGGGTCAATACTGGCTGGAACCTGGACAATCCTGGTTTCCTCCTTCAAAGTTGCAGGCCAGCCAGAATCTCTAACCTACTTTGTGCAGTTTTTCTTATGAAAATAACTTCAAAAGGAAAAAAAAAAGTTGGTATTATGGTTTGAAAGAGCTTTATTCCCTTCTTAAAAGTGACAAAGATAAGCACATTTACAACCCAGGTTTTGGTATCTGATTCCATTTTCCAAAAAAATGCATCAGGAATTCTGGGACAAGTGGCTAGTTCTAGAACTGGGCAAGAAATATCCAAGATGAACCTGAGTACCTTCTGGCGATGGGAAGTTCTACACAGACAAACACACACCCACAGTGAGGGGGGCAAGCCAAGGAACACATGAGATAAATTAAATAGCTCCTAGGGCCCAAAGTGAGAACCATCTAAGCAGCAAAAGTAATACTAGATTATAATCCAAAGTATAAAATATATGTCTCTGAGCATATAGTGAGAAGTGTATGATTGAATACATAAATAACTGGAAAGGAAGAGTAACATCTCCTGGGCTGGAGAATTCCAAACAAATGATGTTGACACCATGTCCTCAGGAAGATGGAGCAGAACTTCCCACTCCTTACGTGTGAGCTGTGCATCATGACTGCCTTCCAGTGGAATGCCAATTTGGGGACAATCTACAAAATCCTGATCAATTTTCCTCAAAACTGACAAGGACATAAAAAACACATAGTCTGAGAAACTGTCATAGGAAAAGACATGACACCGACATGGAATGAGCACTCCTGGATGGGATCCTGGATATTAAAAAGGACATTAACTCTGAATTAGAGTCAGTGTAGTAAACCAACATCACCTCAATGTTTTAAAAAAGGGTATTAAGTTAAAAACTAGGGAAATCTGAATAAAGAATGAACTCTAGTTAATAATAATGTATCCATATTGGTTTGTAATTGTAAGAGATACATTACACTAATATAAGATGTTAACAACAGAGGATGCTGTGTCCAGAATATGGGAACTCTGTATTATTCTAATGTTTATTTCTGTAAATATAAAATTGCCCTAAAATGAAAAGTTCATTTAAAAATAAAATAATAGTCATCACAGTAATAATACTGCAAGCATGCAATCATAAATAAACTTAAATTCCAATAAATGTGACAAAGACACAGTCTGCTCTAAAGGACCTTGCAGCCTAAGAAGAAAGCAGGTAAGCAAAGAGGATCATAGAAGAGGTAAATATGGATATCAAAGTCTGCTTGGGGAGCTAAAAGAGTCCAGAACAAGTGTATTTAGGCTCATCATCCAGGGGAGGCTCAGAGGAGACAATCTGAGCTAAACCTTGATGTTGTTGCTAAGAGGAGTCATTAGCCTGATTTTATGCCACTCCTGAAATTCCTCTTAAATTTTCTGCATTAAGTACCTTGTCCAAATCCTGATGTTCCATTGTTGGGCTAATATCATGTTCTTTTTTCACTGGCCTCCCATTTCCTCTCTATTCCACTAGAACAATGTATCTACACATCTTTTCAAGTTCACCATGCTTATTCTGCTTCCCTGCCATCCACAGAGAGGCTTTTACCTCCCACAAAATGGTAAACCTCTCATTAGTAACTTCACCTCTTGACCAGATAGGCCTACCCTACCTACACACTCTCATTTTCAGTCTTACTTCCAACTTCCACCTTGCTGTTCTTGCTCACACCTCGTTCATGCACATACCATCTTCCCAACCCTCCCCCCCGCAACGCAGACACACACACTAGACTTCTTCCATCTTTACACCACACTTGTACGCGCACACAACTCTTTATCCATCTTTATACTGGCTTTAATGTATAATTAAATGTATAATTCTATCTCTCTCTGCCCCTTGGTGTTAATCCTTCAGCTCCCTGATTAATCCCACTCATGTTTCAACCTACCAGCCACTGTCAGACATGCATCTCAAAAGTGTACATATGCTACATTTTAGTTAGATATTTTAAATGGTAACATATCAAGATTCTTATGCCTGAAACCTAGCCCTGTCCCCTCTGATCCCTGACTAATAGTTCTTCAAGTAAAGAAACAACATCTATTATGCCTAAAATATTCTGGATTCTATTGAGAAGCACAGAAGATAACATTAACTAATGGCCTTAACAAGTATGATGTACAATTAACAAAGATTAATACCATCTCTTTGGCATAAAAAGTAGGCCAGTTGTAAGTGCCACCAACATGGAAAAAATGTTTAATAGTGATACTATTTATTATAAATTAATCTATTTATGGAAAAATATTTCATGCCTATCACAAAACTATAGGCAGTTAAGCAATAATGTCTAATGATTTCATGGCTTGATTATTTTGTTGACATGCCAATCATTAATTTACTCTGATCAGTGAAGTTATCAATGTTTATAACTGAAGGATCAATTATTTCCTTCAGGAAAACATAAAATTAATATTGACAACACCACTCAAGATTCTATTTTTTTAGCAAAAGAAAAAAAATCCCGAGTGTAAAAAAACACCATTTTCTGCTCACAAAATGTTGCCTATTTTATTATGGCAGGTTGTTGCAACTGTTCAAGGTCCTAAATGAAGTCAGCCATATGTGACCAATTCCTAGAGAAAACCTTCACACAGTTCACAAGGGCCTGGAAAGCTCTCTCTGGATGTACCACTAGGACAAATTCTTTCTTGCTGCTGAGTGGGCACAGAGAGTGTGTTGCATCAACAAGTTCACTTGAGGTACCTTAAACTGTGTTTGATGGGGATGTTGTGTGGATTAAAAGCAACATCTCAAAAACTTAAGAGCTAAAGAATTTAGGTCACCCTACCAGGGACACATAGACATAGTCTAAGAAAGCTGAGGAAGCAGAAAGCTGACCAGGCAGGTCCCCAAATCTCGGAGGTCATCTTAGACTGGTGGCCCTTTTCAACCCTGTTGGAATCTGTGCACGTGTGTGCTTTTCTTTTTTAGAAAGGAAGAACATATAGTGAGAGGGTACACTATAACCGGAAACTGGACAGTGAACCCTGAAGACAGAAGCACATGACTGCGTATGTGACGTCCTGCCAGTGCTCTGCCTCTGGTGCCCTGGATTAAGTACTGACCACACAGAAGGCTGCGTGCACTGCTCATTTACCCGAGTGACTCCCCCTCAACTTGAAAAGGCAATGACTAACAGTGTTTCAATCACGGTTTACACTAGACCAACTTCTCTCTGAAGAGGGAATTTGTATCTATCCGCTGGTGCACCCCCAAGTTGGTTGTATAAAAGGTGCTCCCACCTAAACATGGGGACAGGTGTATTTGATTATGAAGCTGGAACTTTATTCTTTGACTCTGCAAGGATGAGGAGGGGGGGTTCCTCAAAACAGCAAAACCAGCCCATCTCAAATTTGCAGGTCACCAGCGTCTAAGAGGATTTGACCAAGGACACCATGAAAACCCACAGTGCTTCCACAGAACTGCTTCGCAGAACTCTACAGCCCCTCCACTTTACCTATGAGTTCAGGGACTATCACGTGACATTTTCTTTGGGATATTCACTCCACTTACTCAAGCTAAAGTTGCACCGTACTTTAGCTTGAGAGTGGGTGAATTTATAGAAATGTTTGACATAGAGGAGTCAACTAAGAAGGTGATGCAGAGCCTGCGTAGTGAGAGCCGGGCCCAAGTGATGTCTCTGAATTCATGACTCCCATCAGCTCCACATCTTCCTTTCCCTCTTCTGTAGAAACAGGCATTTGAAACCATGATTCTCACCAGTTCCCAGAAATTCTCAAACCGGGAGCTCTGTCCAGGGAGATAATATCTTCTGAGTGTACTGGCAACCCCACGAAAGACAGGAAAGCCAGCCCATGGGGTCAGACTTAGGGGAAAGAATGGGGTCCTTCAGGAACTAGGAGTAGAGTGAGTCAATGCTCTAGTTCTAAATACTGGCAGCTCCCAATTGACAAACAGGTAGGGCTCCAAAATGTCATTTTTATATTTGTATTTAGAACTGGGAATGGCTTTTCCAATAGAAACAACATTAATTGGCGGAGGTTTGGTCCCCAGGCTAGTCAAATAGCAATCTCTATCAGCTAAATAGGCTCTTGTGGGCTGGTCTGGGAACCTGACCACAACTTAAAATGTTGTTTCTTTGGGAAAACACATTCCACGGCACACAACCAGGGGGAAACTTGGCCATTCAAACCCATGGTCCCTGCAGCTACAGTAAGTTGCCCAGTGAGCTGTGAGAACTGAACTCCTTAAACTCAGGCACTACACACAGAGTTGTGAGGGCAGCCAGAATCAGAGCTTGCCCAGCCCTGGCCCAGAGCCATCCTGGCCCCCAGCACAGAACATACGGGCCAATGTGGAATAGCCATAAGCTCATGAACCAGGAACTTAAAAGCTAGGAAATAGCGGAATATTCTAATCCTCAAAGTACCTGACTACCTTTAAAGGTGAGAGATGATCCCATCCCACGAGCAACAATGATATAAAGTCAGTGTCCAGGACCAGTTCTCAGCCAAGGGTTCAGTGAGTCATTTGCAGAAAAAGTGGTATCCAGATGAAGCAAAGAAGCAGGTCAGTTTTAAGCTCTGGTGACTTTTATCTCATATTCAAGTTATTCGAGCATCTCAGATCCTCTGGAATTGAATGATTACCTTTTCTTTTGCAATGTGAGCTCCTTCAAGATAGAAAGTTCAGATGTATCAGCATGTAGCACAACGCCTGAATTTTAAATGGTAACTGAAGATTTAGGATATCAAGTATACTTCCAACTAAGACAACATAAGTTAGAGAGAATTCTTAGAGTACTATTTAATATAATGAAAAGGTAAATATATTTATAAAATATAAATAAAATGAATAAAAACATTTACTAATTATTAATATCAAGTCATTCACTTTTTAAAAATTTTTAAATGGAAATGAAAAATCAAATACATAACAAAAAATACCCATAATTGGAATTCCTGGGAGTAAAAGTTTTCATGTTCCAGATGCATCATTTAGAAACATTTTATAGCTATTAGCTTCAGAGATATTGTAGCTCAAACTCTATTAAACAGGAGCCAACAGGCAGTGGGTCTTTTAAAATATTCTTCTATTAAACCCTTACATGAGAACAGGAACATTGTTGCTAAGGAACAAAAAAAATAGAAAATAAATCACTGATAGAGTTTACGTTTCTAAAAAATCAGAGGAAGTAAGTAAACGAAAAGCATAGAGTTGTTCAGATTATTTCATTGAAACTAACAATTCACATCATTAGGGATCAAGAACTCAACAAGTTTGCTTTTTTTAATTTTGCAAATGAGGTAAGCAATTATTTCTAAACATTTTGATATCTGAGAAACTTTCAATAGTAGTCTGAATTTGAAGAATTTGACTGTCAGGAATCTCTGAAGTCCCTGTGAAGTCACAGTGTAGAATAAAACTAATAATTACCAATATTAAAGAGCATTATAATTTATACAATGATCATGTGACTCTTTCCTAAAATCCCATCAAGAAAATGTATGATTATACTCATTTTCAGAGGAAGAAACTGAAACTCAGGGAAATAGAGTAATTGCTGAAATGCTACAAAATGGAAACATGTCCTAAATCACTAATTAGAAACCAAAATAATTCATTAATAAAAATGCCAAAGTTAGTACTAACGATGTTTAAAGACTAGAAAGATCTTTCCACAAATATCCCAAACAGAATATGGTCCTTTATATTAACTAATGTGTGCATCATCTTTTGTGTTCTGGTTTTCTTAGGTTTGACAAAACAAAAATTTTAGGAGATGTTTTATGAAGTAGTTTGGGAAAGGAAGGCAATGATAAAAAGAATACATTTAGGAACGACCCCTATAGACTGGTGCTTCTGTTTCTGAAATAGCTTCTTCACAGTATGTGTTTCATTCTATTCCCTCTGGTAATAGTATCAATCAGTTCTTAACATGCTCAGTGTTTGGGGGAGTGCTGGGTGAGGAACAATATGGAGGTTCAAAATGTGGATCAGTCAAAACCTACTCACAGCTATCATTGGAACGTTTTGTACATACACTTGAACATGAGTGTGCCTGGTCTTTTGAAAAGTAGCCTCAAGGAAAACCATCAGGTCCTGCAGGCAATTAGTTAACCTGGCTTAGGAAAGCAATGAGCTCCAAGAAGGCCAGAGTGACCCACATGATGTTTTTAAAAACCCTCCAGTTTCACATCTCTATGACTTCATTTAGAGGCTGCCAGCACACTGTCCATTACACAGAGAAAGTGGCAACTCATTCCAACTGCCAGCACAGCATAGCTCTTCCCTGAAATCCAATCCAAAAGACTTCCCTCCCAGCCTGAGTGATGCCAGCACTGTCCTCTCAGCACCTTTTGAGCTCTGGAAAAGGTGTGACAGCATTCATGTTACAAGCAGGAATTAAGCAAAGTGAGTGCTAAATATAAGTGCAAACTTTCAACACAGTGACAACCTCAGTGAAGGAGATGACATCAATCTATGAAACATGTCCACCCATTCCACCTCCAGACATCCCTAAGAGGACTCTAGATCTGTGCAGCAGCTCCCAAAAACAAAGCCTCTGCTTTAAAATACCTGTTGGCTTACTTGAAAGTTTGACATCAGTAAAAGAAATAGGGCAGACCTCAAGAAATAGCATGCATCTTTCTCTGACATGAAACTCACATAGAAAATGCAGTATGCAACTATGCACACACACACACACAATGCGTACGCTCAGAGTGAAGTTTCTGGGGGCAGTTCATTCATTGTATTCCCTCCCCAAGGGGATCTGGATATAGTGGTGCTTTTCAGAATCTTTGAATTGAATCACTAAACCTGTACTATTTCTTTAGGTTTACTTGTTTTTCCCGGTTTAGTGAGCTATCCTTGACACACAGTACGACATAAGTTGAAGGTATGCAACACAATAATTTGAGTTACATACATTGTGAACGTTTAGTTAAAAAGTCTTTCTTTAATAAAAAGAGCATTCCAGAGAAAGCAATGCTGAAATGGAGTATGAACATCCATTTTTGAATGTTTAAATATCTGCAAAGGTCTTCTTCTTTCCACTCATAGTCCAAAATCTTACTAACTTTTCCTAAGAACATCACCTGAATCTCCTTAGAGCAAACTGTTTCTCCATCTGGACTCTCATGAAAGATCATGAAATAAGGGGAAAGGAATGGACCCATCAGGATTGTATCCTTCCTTTCTTGAGCCCTCAAGTACCACACTCCTGGTGAATTTTATATGACAGTATAAACCTCATAGTTGCTAATCTTTAGTATTAGATAGTATTAGATATAGTGTGATTTTTCACAAACTTCAAAGTGGGTGGAGTCGATCTAGACAGCTGGGGACAAGACCTGGCAACGCTGTGGACATCTCTGGCTGCAAAGCACTGCACGTAAGTTCAAAACTAAGTGTAAAGTTTTACAGCATTAACAGATAAACAGGGAATGATACGATTCAAATATTTCCACTCTGCCATCCTAATAAATTAATGCATCTAGACTGATCATGACTGGTCACTAGCATCACATGATTATGATGTGCCTCCTAGTGGAAGTACATGTCACACTCAGTCTTCAGGCTGAAGACTCTAAATTGAATCAAGACTCAACTCTAATTATCAAGTCACAGCAAGTATAGGGAAGACAGAAACATGGCAAAAACCACCACCTCTGAAACTCAGAGGTTACTAGACTGAAACTCTACACCAGTATGCTCCCAGCGTGGTACAAGGACTGGCCAGTGCTGGTCTGCACACCAAGTATGACCGATAATGAGATAAACTTAAGCTGAATGTAAGACCATCAAGAAAGCCTGACTGTGAAAAAATATCAGCTGAGTTATATAGAATGTGCATTGGTACATTGCTTCTCTCATCATGGAATGGCAACAACTAGCTCATGGACTGGCATTTTAAGTAACACTGCTCTACAGGAGCTGAACAAATTTCGTCAAAAAATAAATTTCAAGGGAAAAAAATGGCAGAGAGACAATTTGTATATAAAAATATTTAAGTGGGCCTCCCTGGTGATGCAAGAGATTAAGTCTCAGCACTACCAAGCTATAGCCAGTCACTGCAACACGAGTTCAATCCCCAGCCAGGGAGTTGACCCACATGGCGCAGCAGACCTCTCCTACCTCGCCCGCTGCTCCCCTCAGCAGTGTATTTCCGTCGCTCTGCCTGTTCTGCTCCCCACTCTGTCTCTGGTGAATCCTCTCACCCCCCACAACTCTGGCCTATACCTTAGTTCTTATATGCTTAAATAAATAAAATAAATCTTTAAAAAATATTTAAGAGACACATAGATCAACCAATTACAAAAGCATGGACTTTATTTGAATACTGATTTAAACAAACTCTAAAAAAATAAAATCTATAACTTAATCAGGGAAATGTAAATGCTCATTGGCTATTTGATGATATTAAAAGATGAATGCTAATTTTAAATGGGATAATGGTATTGTGTTTATGTTTCTTAGAGTCTTTATCTTTTAGAGATGCATATTGAAATGTGCATGACAACTTAAATGATGTTTCGGGGATTTACTTCAAAATAATCTGTGGAGGGGGAGAGAAGCGGAAAAAACAAAACTGACAATGATTAATGGATAACTGCAAAAGCTGGTGCTTCATTGTATTATTCTCTCTGGTTTTGTATATGTTAGAAATTCTCCATAACTTCGCTGCAGCATCTGGCCTCCTTCACCCTGATAGTCAGACTCTTCACATACCATCATGACACCTCACTTTTGCTTTCTGTTTCCATTCGCTTGAAGACAACTTTTATCTGTTATGCAACTCAAATTCTTGAGAGAGATGGGGACCTCCATTTAGAGACAATAATAGTCTGACCTAACACATTTACCATCTTAAACAAGAAGCAGGAATTAACCACTTTCCATGAATCTCAACTATGTGCCACTATTAAATAAGGTAAATGCTCATTAGAGGAGGAATCCAAGACCAAATGAATGGTTTAACCACATTTCTGCAAATAATTAAACATCAGCCCAGGGGATGAGTGCCCTTGGCACTACAATTACTTTTTGACATGGTCATCACACCTTATCATGTTTTGTGACAAAGATAAGAAATGAAATGAAAGATATGAAATGAAAGGAGAAAATCGATTAATAAGGAATCCTGCTATGTTTTCTGACTCTTCAATGTGTGAGAATGTGAATTAGACAACCTAGTTCAAGGAGGGCCCAAGGGCAAATGAGATGAGTCAGCTCAAGGCCAAATTAGACCCTCTTATTTAGAACTCTGTCAAATGTTTAACAATACGTATATTAAATAGTAAATGCTAACAAAAAGTGAAGAAAAAATGGCTTGGCTCGCTTATTCTTGTAAAATTACTGAAAGGTTTTCAAAATTTTAAAAAGAAAAGTTTATTTTGTTATCTTTATTTCTTTCCTGGGAGTTAGTAGAGCAGAGAAAGTGCCTGGTATTTGCTTGTTTTCATATTTTTATGTTTATAAGCTTTTATTGCATTGGTGGTAGTAAGATTTGGCCCAAAGGGAATGAGAAAATTAAGTAGTTTGAACATTTGAATGTTGTCTAGAAAAATAACTACTATCTGTTTAAACCATTCCTTATACTTATAGGCTGTGAGTAAATAGGAAACAACCACAACTTCTTAGATTTTATTGCCAATCAGCTAACCAGAGGTTGTTATATATAGATACAGACTACCAAAGCCTTACCTAAATTAAGACAAATGTATGTTTTGTTCCACTTACCTGCATGTTCAATTGTTTAAGAGATCTTGAAAGTTAATGTGAGTCATTAAGAGAAAATCAAAAAATAAACAGAATAAAAAGAATCTCAATTCTCAAGAGAAATAGGGCACAAAAGAACAACAACAAATAAGCATCCCTTTGCATGAAAAGAACATTACATCGCTGCACGGCAAGGAGTCAGAGGAGAGGAATGCACAATTGGAAAGCATCATCTCATGGGTGGCAAATCTGAGTCAGCCTAGCCCCAGATCACACAAAAAGGCCTGCTCACAAAGTCCCAGAGATACCAGTCATGAGAGAGTGAGCTGAAGGAATACTGGGTATCTGACAAAGGGAGCTTTCTTGGTTTGGGCACAGATGGGTTATGTTTATCTACCCAGCATGCAGTGCTCTTCTCTGCTAGCCAAACTCCTCTTTCTTAAGAGGATAGCAGGATCAGGCCTGGCCAACCTGAGGGACCCACATATTTGGCCACAGTGATGAGCATTTGACCAAGCAGTGCAGAGTTTGCGTGGTCTGATGCGTGGGAGCTGGGAAAGAGTTTATTGTTTTAGCTCTGAGATCAGGAGTTGAGTGATAGTGTGGCTGGGGGTAGTGGTCATCTTGTCTACCCAACCATAACCAAATTCTTACTCGGAGAGAGGTAATTAAAGAACATTTCAATAACAGCCAACCATCTCACCACAAAACAGTGTAACTCCCAGGGTATCTCTTCACAATGATGCCAAAGAAAGTGGTTTTGAGGTCAGTCCTTCCATTTCCTAAAATTTAAATGCTTTTCACAAAGGTTCTTGAGGGGATGGAGTTGGGATGGGGAAGTGTTCCTTCAGAAGCAGATAAGGACTATTTACCAGATCTGCCAATAAAAAAAAAAGAAAAGAAATGCAAACTTCTTTGGAAGAGTTGAGAGGGGCATATTAATAAGGAATAATATATAGCAAGTCCATTTCCCAATAAAGGCAACACTACTTTGAGGTAGGGGGTATTTAAAAATAAAAAACTAGTCTGCCCATTGTTTAAAGATATAACTAGATTTCCACAGAAAAAGGAAGTTTCTGTTAAAATGATATTTTACAAATTTTCAAAGTTCAAGTCTGCTTCCTATGTTTGTGAAAATAATCACTTCCAAGGCGACAAAGAGGAGGCTGTGGTATCCTGGGAGATGACTAACTTTTTACACTGGCCATAAAAATCCAGCCTCTTTGACTCCAGCTCTTCATTTTGCTTGTCTATAACAGAATTATAATCATCCTCATCACCAAAATTGAACATATCAGGCACTGCAACATGAAGTTGAAATGTATTATTTCATTAAACCTTAGGACAAGCCAGAAAGGTGAATACTATAAGCTCATTCAAAAGTGAGGAAACTGAGTTTTGGAAAGGTCAAGCCACTTGCCTGAGGCTCCTTCAAGCAGGTGGCAGAACTAGGATTTGACCCCAGCATGCCTATGTGCCCACTTCCCAGCCTCCCCAAAAGCATGACCAACGTTAGCGTTCATTGAAAATGACTTCTTAGTCCTTTAAAACATAATCCCATAAGCAATACCATTCTATGCAGCTACCCACAACCAGGCTCAAATAGGAAGCAGTGTGAGGTCATTCTAACGTACACCCCAGCCACTAGCTCTGGGTTTTTATGACTGAACTGCCAAATCATCCTAGCCAACACTTTAGGAAATGCTCAAACACTTTCTCAGATTCCAGCTAAAACATCGACTATGTGGCCCTGGGGAATACAGAGCTCACAGGGTGGTAATGGGATATAAAATTTGCAAACTTGAGGTCAGTGGCCTAAACTCTAGGGTGTGAAGCAGCAGATGTCCATGAAGGATTAAAAATGAGTTGTCTCTTAAGGCTGCCTATCAAGTCCTTCCTTGCACACACTGGTTCCCCTCACCTCAGGTATTAACCCTAACGGAAAAGGGACAGGAAGACATTTTAAATGTAGCATTGCCTATCATCATTGGAAAGATGATAATAATACTGATGGCTTGAGACAGAGCATTCATTCCGAGCAGAAAGCATCAGGTGCAATTCAAACACAGCTAGTCGTCACCTGGATTATGCCAATTCTCAATAAAATTACTGGGAAAGATTATAGAAAAGGCAAGAATCTAGGATTTTTTTCTTCATTGGCATGCTTACCACATGGGATCTACATGTATGAACTAGTAGTTTAGATAATTGAGTCATCAAGTTCTAAGCCAAGAGTTCAAACTTAAAGACCTAGAATTGCCACGGCCCCTCCCAGGACACTGGATACTCCTTGAGAATTAGGAATATAAGTGTGGGGGGAAGTTACCCATTAGACTCCCAGAGAAGACTCCCATTTCTCTATTTCCCACTTCTACCCTCAATAACTATCTCCCTCTAAAAGCCCCCTCCCACTCAACCCCACGTAATCTGGAGGCTTCCACTGACAGCAAGGCCACATTGGGAAAGTTCAGCTCTAGTGCCCAGCCTTCCATCAGGGTTGACCACTCAGAGGATATCACAGTGCTAAGGCCAAATAAACAAGAACAAGAAAGATGACTAAGTCTGCATCATGCAGGAGGTTTGCTTACTTAGAGCACCACTAAGGACTGGCAGACACCAATCATCCTCTTGGGAACACAAAGAGGCGCCATCTCCTACTCAATAATGCACATCTACTTCAGGCGGCTCTTTCCCCTGTGTGGCTCAATTTCCACACCTCTAACACAGAGAATTAGGTATCTTGAGCACTTTCAGATGAACTTTCTCTAGGTCTGGCTTTTGCGTCTTTAAATTTCCTTAAGCCCATCCCACTCAAACTCTAATTGGTAGTATTTTTGTAAAGACGGATGTCCTGCCATGAGGGAAGATCTGAGTCATGATTTCATATAAAACAAATTAAAAGTAATAAGAGCGTTTAAAATTCATTCATCAAAGACACTAATCTATTAGGGTCTGATTCCGCAATCTTCTAAATTAGCATGAAGTGGGTAGGGGAAGTTGTAGGCAGTCAACTATTATCCACGAAAAGAGGAGGATGCTTCAAACTTCACGTAGCACCATACATGTGGGTGTCAAATAAACAATGGGTTAAGCTGCTTTCCACAGCATTCTTCTAAAAGCTTCTCAGGAATCTTCTAGCATCCAAGCATCTGTCTTTCTTTCATACCCTGGCTCTTTTCCAAAAGCCCTCTGCCCTGAAGATGCTGCTTAAGGTCACAGGTCTCCTGCTATCAGTGCCACCAGAGGGAGGGAGTTGTCATTAGTGTTTGCTGGGACTCAGTACCTGCTCTGTCCCACACAGGCCCACGTGCTGACAGGGCACCTCTACAGGGTTTTCTCCCAATTCTCTGTTCCTGTTCCCTTCAATCTTTCAATCTTTCTCCTTCAGTCGCCTAAGAAAATCTTAGAATTTTTCTTTTTTTTTTTTAATGCTCCTAGGCCCCCAGGTAAAAAATTTAACATCTTACTTAGAATTTATTTATTTTTCTTAATGTTTTAACCCTTATATGATACTCCTATTGTCCTGACTACATTTGTAGCTCAGTTTACGAAGTTACTTACCAGAAAAAGAAAAGATGAGTTGTCAATGGTGAAGGTAAAGAAAAAGGAGGAGGAAGAGAGAGGAGGGGATAAGAAAGAAGAAAAAGAGGAAGGAGGAAAAGAAGAAGAAACAGAAAAACACAACAAAATAAAACAAAAACCTGTGTCTGGAACATCGATGTTACATACATAATAGAAATATTACTATACTTGAGTTCAAAACCACAAATTCAGCAGCAGACATAATGTGTCCATAGGGCTGACATAAATCCCGTCTCCCAACACCAACATCATAAAATGGTTGTACTATATTTGGACTTAGATGTGTTTGGATACTTATATTTGAATGTAAGTATGACTGATGGTCTAGGAATTCACAACCCTTCAAAACACTGAACGAAATCACTTGTCTAATGGAGCAGTTTTCCCATTCCAAGCCTGCTTGCTGTCTGGAATACATGTTCGGCTGGGAATGGTCGAGACAGGGAATTTTCCTCTCTCCCTTCCTCTCTGAGGGGGCTGAATAAATAGACTCAGTGATAACTTTGATCAAAAAAAGCCACTTGGTGGAGAAAGTAGTAAAATCACAAGAACTTAAAACGAGAATTTTATCTAGTATAGGTTTGGATCCACAACCCAAACTTGACTGCAGAACTCACCCAATTTTATTCTATTAACAATTAGCTATTCCATTTATGTCCAAACAGCAGAGTTGAGCTTACTACAACACCAATTCTACCCGAATCTTTGATTTATTCACTTCTATTTTTAGGTATTAATATATTTTTATTGTTAATTATAATACCTGACTCCCTCCAAAACTTTTTGAGGTGTACTACACCAGCAGATTCATAAAAATGAGGTTATTATCAGCAATTGAAAGTAAAATTCCATATAGAAGAAACACACCAAATGGCTAAGTTAAAAATTACAGTGACTATGCATTAAATTTGTCCCTGAGTTTCCTAGAAGTTTAAAAAAAAGGGGGGGGGGTGAAAGTTAGGAGTTTATAATTCTCATATTTTAATAAAATAAAATCCACCCCTTTATTAGAAACTATAATCTTATTCCTGGGGGTCGTGAGTTCTTTAAAAGAGGCACTGTGGGCCAGATCAGAACATGTCGGTGCATTCTTCAGGCACCACTTTTCATTCTGAGATCATAGCAGCAAAACACAATGAAGCATCTTCAGTGGGAAATGAAGCCAATTGAACATCATCAAGTTAGAACTAAAACATCGATTATTCTTCTCAAAACCCATTGCCTTATTGTGGCAGTTAGTCTCCAAAGGAGGTCCCCCAAATTTCTCCCTCCCTGCAGACAGATGCTACTCCTCATGTCACAAGGTAAGCCTTCTTAGCCCATGCCCTTGAATCTGGATGATGCCTATGACTTGTATGGATTTCCAAGCCAAACAAGTCCAGACCAATTTAAGAAAATCTAGTAGCTTCCACTTTGTGTTCTTAGGATCCTGAGTTGCCATGTAAAAAGTCTGGCTATGCTACAGGAGAGCCAATGAAAAATTTCATGTGGAAAGGGAGACAATCTGAGATCATATGGATGAAAGCCAAGGTACTCTGCCAACATGGATAACTCAGAACCCATTCGAGCCCTGCCAGCCTGCCCTGGCCATTCAAGTCAGCTCAGAGGTCAACATATGGATTCAAGCATGTGACTAGGGACTAAGCGGCTCCTGATCAAGAACCAGTCCCACCAGACACGCCATCCCGAATAAAAGGCCTGGTCCCTGCATCTGGAGCTCAGTTTCCCCATTTGG
Source organism: Scalopus aquaticus (assembly GCA_004024925.1). NCBI lineage: Eukaryota > Metazoa > Chordata > Mammalia > Eulipotyphla > Talpidae > Scalopus > Scalopus aquaticus. The sequence continues at coordinate 29,546 of PVIJ01002001.1, forward strand.
AAAAAAATACTCTGGCTTCATCCTCAGGAGCAGAGCCAGCAGGAGACCACATAAGAGGAAAGTTTAAAACCTGAAGGGCCCCCAGCGGAGCCAGACAAATGGCTCTTTGTGACCTTTATTCCCTTCCTCAAACCATCCATTTGGATAAACCATCCCAAAGTAAACAGGGCTGCAGGCGCCAGTCCAGGATCATAGAACCAGAGACACACGTGAAGAAGTCATCTTGCTCAATCGAGCCCCAACAAACAGGGTAGGGAGCAGAGACAAGATTCCCCACTGTGCCCAAATTCCTGGTCTGTGGAATCATAAAAGATAATAAAATTGTTGTTTTAAGCCACTAAGTTTGGCTAATTGGTTACATAGCAATAAAATAATCAAAACACACACAAATGAAAATAGTTTGTTTCATTGAAGTAGAGGGACTAGGAATGAATTTGTTCTTTTTCAGTTTCTCATTGTTGGTGCTATCATGTTTTTACCTATAATTTTTAATAGCCATGGAGGTGAGAGCATCCTGGGTGCCTCCGCTTTGTCTCCTACAACCAACTGGTCAAGTACTTCTAGGACACCACTTGAGGCTCTCCTTCAGCACCGGGCTCCCTCACCCCCCTTGCAGTCACTGCTCAGGCTTTTATACACTCTCACCCTAACTCTTATATTAGCCTCCCAAATCTCCCTACCTCTAATCTCCCTAATCTCTAAGCCACACCTTTACAGCTCCTCCACAGTGGCAAAGATCTGACTATATCCCCATATTAGGATCTTTTAATAGTTCACCATCCTTACCTTTCATGATAATCAGATATTTTGTGTCCTTAGTCACCTTGCCCACCCCCCACAACAATGGACAGGCTAGATGCCCAGGCACACAGGGCTGCCTACTACACAACTCCAGGGGACATTACTTTCATTGGCTACACTATGAATTGTGCCTTCTGAAGTCATGCAATATAAACCATGCCCATACCCAGTGTTGTCCCTCCATCCCAAACCCCTCATATTCTTTTTTTTTTAAGATTTATTTACTTATGCATACAAGTTGGGGTGTAGGCAAGAGGTGTGGGGGGCTAGAGAATTCACCAGTGGGGAGCAGAACAGGTAGATCAACCAAAATACACTGTTGAGGGGAGCAGTGAGTGAGGCGGGAGAGGTCTGCTGCGCCATGTGGGAAGCTCCCTAACCTGGCCGGGTATCGAACTTGTGTTACAGTGGCTCTGGATAGCTTCATAGTGCTGAGACTTAACCCCTTGCACCACCAGGGAGGCCCCCCTTCATATTCTTTTCACTTCAAGGCTATTTTACCCTAATTTTTTCTTTATTTTCTCACTATACTTCCTCCATGCTCTCATTTATATTTATAATTAACCATATATAGTTCATCAGTAAATCAAAATGAGTGAGACATTCAAAAATTCTCTATTGAACCTCTACCATATGTCCAGCTTCTAAGTATCCCTAGTGATAAATCAAATAAAAAAGAACACTGGCTTCAATAAATTCTCAGTCTTAGTAAATAGTCACATATTTAACCCATAGACCAGAGGTCAGCACATTTTTTTCTGTGAAGGTCCAAACAGCAAATAATTGGGTTCTGTGGAGGAAACTATCTTTGTCAGAACTACTCCACTCTGCCACTAAAGTGCAAAAGCAGACATAGATCATATGTAAGCAAATGGTCATGGCTTTGTCTCAAGAAAACTTTATTTAGAAAAAGTCAGGCAGCTTAGTCTATTGCTTGCCAACCCCTGATAGACTTTCTCTATGAAGTCTTTTCTAACTGATCCCATGCCCACAATGTTGCTTCCCTTGTCATGTGACTGTACCTGCCTTCAATAAATGCTGTGTCTTTCCACACAATAATGGTAGAAGGAGATTCTGGGAAATGAAAGTATCAAGAATGTAGAAAAAAAGAAATATAATTACCAAGTATAAGATGTATTATAATTGAGAAGCATTAAAATATAGTAGGTAAGAGCATCAACTATGAAGCCTGATTTCCCAATGCTGCCCACCTCTTACTCATTTATATACTGGAATAAGTATTGAAACTCTGCATCTCTCAGTCTCCTCATCTGTTAAATGGGCAAGTAGGTATAATTTCCCTCGTCAAGGATGTATGCATTAAGTGAATTAATATGTGCTTTATCAGAGCCTGCTGTTCTTTACCATTATTGGTGTAATTTAATGTAAAAACTACATTATATTAATGGTTTTGAGCTTACAGACAACCAAGATTAAAAAAGGAAACAGAAAAAATTAAATAATTCATCATGTTGGTTAAACTTAAGACACACATCAATTTCCCCTGGAAACAGAAACATCATTTGTGAGAGAAATTTCTTACATGGGACTCGAGGGCAAGTGGTTCTGAATGACATAAGGAGCAATGTCTCCAGTTCAGAACTATGCAGAATGAGAACAATGCAGATTGAGGTTATTACATCCTCCCCTCAATAAGTGTTCAAGGTGTAATAATAAAATACATGTACCTTTTAAGACGCCACCATTTTTGACATTCTGTAATTCCTTCTCTGTTTCAATAATGTCTTTGCAGAAATATTAGGAAAGTTTTATATTTGACAAAATATTACCATGTTATTAACTAACCTGGGAATTGTGAACTAGCATGAAGGAATATTAGGAGTTTTAAGTGGAATATTACCAATGCCTTAGTCATGCATTTTTGTCCAATGAAATGAAAAACCAAAACTATAACTAAAACTAAAGGAGAAAGAAAATTTAATATTTAGAGTTTACTTTTTAAATTTACCTAGTTCTCACAATTGTAAAAGGAAGCTAATAAAAAGACCCACCTCACAGAGATGCTGTGTCAAATGAGTTACCATATCTAAGACACTGAATGCCAGTGCCTGGCACATCTATATCATCTAAATGCCACCAGCCACCGCTACTATTGTAGTTACTATTTGTTTTTACTTAATCCTAGACCCTATGTCCTCTACTACCTTTCTATTGATTCCATTCCTGCAAAGCATCCGGTTCTACCGAATACTAAGCCCTGCCCTGGGCTATGGACTATATGTCTCTAGCTTTCCACAGAGCTAAATTTAGACTGGCATTTAATCAAGCCTTCCTGAATTAATGGACTCTTTGAAATCCATTTTAATGATAAGTCAGTGTTAAAATGCTTATGATAAAATTCTTGCCTTTGATGATATCATAATCTAATGGGAAAATCAAGCTTAACAATCTTGAAACATTAATCTCTCACATGCCTGTTACATGAATCAGGCCTAATAGGTTATTGATTTCAGCTATCTCAAAAATGTTCATAGAAAAAAATTCTAAGTTGCTTGAATGGGCCCATTTGTTGGGTCAGTTTTTTAAAACAATGGAATCATTAGGACAGTTTATATCTGTTTCAAGAAAAAACTGAAAACCTTACTTAAGGCTAAAATTCCCAAATTGATGGAGGAGTTGTTTGGTTTATTTTAGGAAAAAGCAAAGAAACTAGTGTATAAATGCCTAATAACTTCATCAGTATTTTGCTTGATTAGAACAACAGGCATAGGACCTCCTTGGTGGCACCATGGGTTAATAAGTGCAGCGCTGTGGAACTGTCCCTGCTGCGGCGCGAGTTCGGTGCCAGGCCTGGGAGATTCCCACAGGGCGCAGCAGACCTCTCCTACCTTGCCCGCTGATTCCCTCAGCAGTGTATTTTGGTCGATCTGCCTGTTCTGCTCCCCACTCTGTCTCTAGTGAACCCTCTCACCACCCCACACCTCTGGCCTGCACCCCAGCTTTTATGCATAAATAAATAAATAAATCTTTTTTAAAAAAAAAGAAAGTAAAAAAAATGACAAGCATAATACTATAATCTTTTGAAATATTGCTACACAAGACAACAAGGAGCCAAACATCTCTATTTTCTTTAAAATTCCTGTAAGCTTAGAGAGATGTCTGTATTTCCATTTCCCCCATCTCATCTCTTTGCAGGTTGAGGTATGCTTTAACTAATTCATGATACCAATGATATATGCATTTTTTGCATATATTATGCAGAAAAATGCCTTAAATATTACAAAATGAATCACATAATATTTTTGTTCCCTCTTCTTGTTTCATATGTGGTATCACCAAAATCTTCTATTCAATAATTATCTTTTTTAAAAAAGTATCTCAATATTTTAGTTCAATCTCTTCATAAAAATGCCAGGACAAACCACACCATTGCAGGAATCTTTTCACCATCTTAAATTATTAGCATGTCTGACTTCAGACGAAGTCTTAAAGTTCTCTTTATAAAGTAAAATGGACTTTATGAAGTCTACAGAACTTTTTCTGTGTTCCCTGTTAAAGTTCTTTATTTTAATAACAGATTTCTGTGTAATTAATCTCTTGGAGTTTGCCGTCACATAATCTATCCTGTGTATGAACTGTTCCATGTGTATTTTTCTGGTAACAAGACCTCTGGAAAAAATAAACAAATAAATAAAGACCAAAAGGAATCATGTACAAGGGAACAAATTGTATGAAACACAACTGGTCTCATACACTTATAAATCAGGCAACAGGGACAGAAGTTCTCAATCCATCTTCTTAGGGATTTGGGAAAAGGGGATTCACTCGAAAGAATTTTCTCATTTCACAGGAAACTGCTAACATTTCCTTACTTAGGAGCTAAGGCAAAAAGGCAATCAATCATAAATAAATGGTACATAATTAGTGCTAATCAACTAAAGTTTTTTTTTTAACTTGTACTCCAAGGCTTTTTTTTTTTTTTTTTTTTTTTGCCTAATCACAGTAAAGACTTTAGCTTAGAAAAATCCCTGTGAACTGAAATTTAAACAATAAAGCTAGGATTTTATTATTTCTCATAAAGCTATTTCACACATGTTAAGCAATGCCCAGGCAAAGGAAAACTACTATACATTTATTACTTCAAATCATTTTGAAACTTGCAAAATTCTCATTTCAAAATAGAGAAAAATGCAATCTTTGCAGAGTGAATGGGGACCACACTCATTCCATAAAAAAGGATTTCCTGTAAAAACAGAAATTGGCGATTTACTCTAAGAAAACAGTTAAAGCTGGGAAGAAACTTGAGGATGCTTAAATTTCCACTGTGGAACAACTTCTGCTGCCCAGTAGGAAGGGAAAAAAAAAAAAACACACCTGCAACAGGATGGGAGGAGAAGACAAGTCAGGACTACACACCCTGAGAGGAAAAAGTAGGCACTAAAGCGAGGGATGGGGCAGGAGAGGAATATATATCCCCAGAAGAATTACCACGGAAATTCCATAGTCACCAGTCACATCAGAGAAAGACAAGAAAGCAGTATTTGTGGGAGAGACTAGACCACAGCAGATATTGATGACTTAAAACACCTTTTAACTAGAAATACTAGTGAGGTGTTGAAAGTTGCTGCCACCAACTGGGCATCAAGCAGATTTAGGGGTTACAAATCACTTTCACTTCATAAACTGCATTTCCATCAAAATGGTAAACAGGTTTTTATGGTAGTCAAAGAGGTTAGTTTTGAAGCTGGTAATATTTTAACTAGCAAAAATAGAAATGTTAAACACTAACTGGAAAAATGTAACACACAACTGCTTTTCCTGATGATTTATACAGCAGGGCATAGTTAAAAGACTTATTCATGTGAGACTGTAATAGCAATGAGTAGAGAGAATATACTTTAAATGTTATTCAAATTTAACAATAGAACTGGTGTTTGTTTAAAATTGATGGGAAAACCTTTGATCCAGCAATGCTACCTGTATTAATTAAGACTACATATAAATCAACACATGTACATATAGGCAGGTAGAAAACTGTTGGAAATAGAAAAAAAATTAATATAATCCAAGGAACCATCATTATAAAGCAGCCCCAGCCACATTAGGAGACTCTATATGTCAAGAGAATATATATTATGTACGTACTTATATATGTATGTATATTTATGTAAGATTGTGTATGTATGTGTGTGCAGATAGAGAACTGTTGGAAATAGAAAAAAATTAATATAATCCAAGGAGCCATCATTATAAAGCTGCCCAGCCACATTAGGAGACTATATATGTCAAGAGAATATATGAGGTAGGTCAATATGAGTGAACAGATGGATGTACTTAAAGATAGATTCAAGTTAGCAAGGTTCAGAACAGTATGTACTCCAAGTATATTACATGTATTGAAAAGGATACACATGCACACATATGGGGGAGTATACACACATATACACACACGTACACATTTATGTGTATATATTATGTACATACTTGTATATGTATGTATATTTATGTAAGAGTGTGTGTGTGTATGTGTGTAGTTACCTATAATATTTCTAGAAAAATACACAAGAAAATGGTCTCGGAGAGGCAGGAGGAAAATGATTTTCATTGCATATCCTTTTAAATTACCTCTTACCTTCCTAAATAGATAGCATGAGAACTACAAAAATAAAAATACTTTTATTATAAAGGTTCATTATGATATTAATATTGCATATATTATATTAAAAAGATTAATTATAATTACTTTTTAAACCTCTATATATGTAAAATTTTATAGACAACATGAGAATTAGAAACATTCATAATTACTATTCTTTTAACACCAGGTGATTAGAAAGGCTTTAGGAATACTTTACAATAGGGTAAAGTTTATGTTAATGACCAAATATAATGAGAAACACAGAGGGGTCTCTCTCTATGATCATAAAAAAATGTAAAACAACAAATAAGTTCTGGTGTATAAAAATGTGAACATCATGATAAGCAACGAAGTAAAATTTAGTCTCTGTTTTCATACTGAGTCTGCACCTCTTTAGGAAACACACTGGCTGGTGACAGCACCTAGAGATGACACAAATGTCTGGCTAAACCTTAAGTCTCCCTGCAGACTTTCACCCACAGAGTTAACCCCACTTCCTCTTTATCTATAGGAGCAATACCATCAAGCTTAGATATTAATATACAGTGGAAATAAATTCTGTGAAGGAATCATGCTCACTAAATCAGGTCCTTTTGAAAACTGATGAAAATCAGAGCTTCCGTCCAACTACTGAACTTAGCACGTGCCTTGCATACAGGTCAATAAATGGCAGCTTCCTGATCAAGATCAGGCGTACCATAAGCAAATTTCCTTTCCAACACAGTTGGGATCATGCGTTTATTTTCCACAAAAGCCAATGGAAGTAAACTCATCAGAACTATTTCCTGGGGTCAGAAAATGGTGCATATTTTTCCACTGCCTAAGTGCAAGACTCACAATCATCTATTCCTAGTCTAGACCAGGACTCCAAAACTGATCCATTCAATTTGCTGCACTTTTTCTTTCCGTACCTGGACCTCAAAAACACAAACTTCACTCCATATGTATACTCTAAAAAGTCCATAAAAAGAAAGAATAACTGAAATGTTCAGCCAAATGTTAAGTGAACATCATCAATTGGTCACTCAGGGTCATGTAATCAAGTTACAACTACTGAAGAAAGAGCAAAGACAAGAATCATAAAAATTAAATGGAAAACTTTTGTGTATTTACTATCTAGGTTCATTTAACATGTTCCTCTGCGAAGATAAAATGGGTCATTTACAGTTTACCCTGCTGTTTCTATGGAAGCTTAAACTTAGACAATCTCAGAAAGAGATTTCTCCTCCTATGCGAAAAGTTTTAAGGCAAGTGTATTACCACTCTCCTCAGTTTGGGGAACTGACAATCTTTATATAATCAACTGTGCCCAATTTAAATATTTCCAGCTGAAAGGCTTCCTGCAACAGGGACATGGGAAGCCAGTGAAATGTCAACTGCAGGTAGGTAACACATAAACCGCTGGTTAAAAACACTCTCTTAACGGCAACCACGGTAGCATTACTGCGCCAGTAACGAAGAGCTCCTTACATCCCAAAAACAAGTTCTCAGAAATACTTGCCCTGCTTGGCTTCCAGCATAGACAACTGAAAGGATGTCTACATTCCCAGGAAACTCAGTCCTTAATTTTAATATGCCCGACTTCGAGGAGAGTCAACCATTAACTGTGAGTCTTCGGTGTCACTAGAATCTCCTCCTTTCCTAGTTCCCTGATAAACGAAACATCTGCAAAGATGCCCACAAAGAAAGTGCTTTCCCTAAACATAACCGGAGTTGGTATGAAGGCAAAGGAATGGGCTTCTCCTTTCCGCGTAGCAGCTGCCCACACCACCCCCTTCTTCCTCAAAGAACTCGTCTTGTCTTCCAAAATCTGTCTCAACAGTGACCCAGAATTCCTTTCAAGCATGCCCTCTCCTCTGAGGCAGAAATTCCTAAAGAGTGGGAGCAAGGAAGTTTAGCCTCGAAAGCAGAGGGGACTGGGTAACTCTTGCACTTCTAAGGTGCCCCTCAGGAGGTCTTGTCAAGAATCCTCCTGCTGTCATTTCCTCTAGCTGGTGATACTCGGAGAAGAGGGAGGGGGACCCACACCAACAGGGATGGCCCGTTCCATTACCCTTTAAGCGCGTCGTGTCCTCCGCCGCCCCTTCTTTTGGCCCGGCTGGCTCTGGTTTCCTTCACGTTCCCAGCCTCCAAATTGGCGTCGGCCCCATAGCTCGTGTAGGACGCTAAGAGCACGGTAAATCCCAGGGCGACCTCCAGCAGCCCCCTGCGCCGCATGATGCCGAGCGGCCGCCGGCTCCCACCGCCTGTCGCCGCGCCCAGGGCTCTGTCCGCGGCCGCCGCTGCGCCCTTAAGCGCCCAGCGCCGCCGGGGTCCCGCTCTCGCGCCGCCGGTCCACCGGGCCGAGCTCCTCCCGCCTTCTCCAGGCGCTGCTCCCACTTCAGGCGGCCCCCGCCAGCTGCAACAGACAAATCACCGAGGCGAGGGAGACTTTAGGGCGTCGGGATGCTGCAGCTTCGGGTCCCCATTCCCCAGCCCGCCCAGCGCGCTGCCTGCGCGTGGCGCAGTTCATTTGGGTAAGTGAAGACCGTTTGGGTCACCGCTGACCGAAAAGCCCAAGGCCCGGGGGGCAGCGGCTCCAGCCAGCCCCTCGGCCTCCGGGAGCCGTTTCAAGAGCACACCGCGAAGTCGCCCTGTCCCCCAGGGTCCCACGCCCCAGGGCGAGCTCGCCGGGTTTACTTTCTAATGGCACGAACTGCGCGCGACGCGCGCTCGGAACGCCCCAGCTCCCTAGCCGGTCCTCTCCGCCAGGCGGCAAGACTGGAAACCCGCCGCGCCGTCCCTGGCCGGCTCCGGGTGCTGCCACCGCCCCCGAGCATCTGACGCGGGGCCCGGCACCGGGAGCCCCGGGCCAGGAAGCTGTCAGGCAGGGGAGGGCCAACGCCAGCTGTGGACGTTCCGGTTCAGCCCCTCACCCCAGTCCCTGTCCCTGCCCTCAGCGCGGCGCAAACGCAAAAGCCTCGGTGGCGGGAGCTCCAGCCCCGGTGCCTCCCGACCCGGGTTGTGACCCCGGTTGCACCCACTGGAAAAGCGGCGGCTCCGGTTCCTCAGGCGGAGGCGGCGGCTGTTCCTCGGTCCTGGACGCTGCAGCCGCTGCCCCGCTCCGCCCGCAGCTGTCCCAGCTGTGGCCGCCTGTCCGCCTGTGGCACCCACAGTCTGCCGCGGCTCCCGCGGCCCCCTCCTTTCCCCACCTCTTCAAGTATCGTCTGCGCAGCGGTTTCTCGCGAGAGAAATACTTTTTTAAAAAAAGAAAGAAAAAGAAAATGACACCCCCTCCTACATCCCCCTCATCACCACCCCACCCCTCGGCCCCATCCATCCTCCCTTTCCACTCCCCTTTGCCAGCCGCCGCCTCGGCGCGGGGGCCTCCCTCGCTCGCTCGCAGGACTAGCGCGGTGGGAGGAGGCAAAGGTGATCGGGTCCTGCCTGGCCTGGGATTTTTCGTTTTGGGGTGAGGAATTGAGGGAATGGGAAGAAGTGGAGTAGCGGTTTAGCTCGCTCTGCGGCTGGGGGGTCTACACCGAGATTAGCCTCTCTGGTGATCTGGGAAGCCCGGCCGGAGCGGAAAGCTGTGCCACCTGCACCACCAACGCGCGCCGGAGACAGCGGCTGGGAGGCCCTGGAGGCCCCCAGCCCTGGAAGAGACCCGCGCCTCCTCGGCGCCTGCTCCCTGCGCCGGTCGGGCAGGGCTCTCTACAGAGGCTGGAAGCCTGGAGGCTGGGGCAAGTTGCGCTGCGGCCCTCGAGGCGGGACTGGAGTGTGAACTGGGGAAGTGGGCTCTGCGGTTGCCACTTGCAGCCCTAGCTTCTGGAGCATAGTGGAGACACTGCTCTCCGAAGGCTTGGTTCAAGTCACCGGACTGAATCCAGGGTGCCAAGAGTCCGACCCAGATGCCTGTAAATGTTGGATCCTGGGATTTGGGATGGGGGCGTGAAGGCGTGAAGGAATGGTCATTTTGTCTAACCCACTGCTAAGATTGGGCTTTTCCTGGACACCCGTATTTTACCGCCCCCCCCCACACACACACGGTTTCCTTTCCAGGAGAAGCAAGGCACAGTGACTTAAGACAATATAATTTTCATGGCACCTTTATATGGATAAGGCCCTGTGTTACCTGTCCCCTTATAATGGTTTAGGAGAGCAGGAAGAAGGACCCTGGACACTGGACACGCTGTAACAGGAGCACCTCCCCCCCACCCCCAGGAAAATTCTCATGCAGCAGCCACCAAAAATAAAAATTCCAAACAGGAACCCTAGCACCCCGCTGGGTAAAAGGGTTTTCCTTATTTGCAATTGTTGAAGCCCAGATATTAATAACTGGACATAGCGACCTGGATAAGTTACTTTTTCTTTCTGATTGCAAGATGGGAATAATATGTTGACCACACAGGGTTATATTGGTGACTATGAGCCTGCTGATCTGGTATCACTCATAAACTTGAAGATGAAAACTGAAGCTGTTGAATTAACAAGCTGATTTAGTCGTTGACCTACTAAGAATATGTTCTACTTTGTCTCATTTACAAAATTTCTTCTTCCAGAAATTGAAGTTTTGATCACATACCCTTGATAGAGTTAAGATCTTCCACTCAAGAAGCATTTACTGAACACCAGCTATGGAGACTTGTGCACGATTGAGCAGATTGGTGAGCTAGACAAGATGTTTCTCCCCTTGGGTCTCCCTGGTGCCACAAGGGGTTAAGTCTCAGCCTTTGAAGCTATTGGCACATGAGTTCAGATCCCTGGCCAGGGAGCTTCCTACATGGCACAGCAGACCTCTCCTGCCTTGCCCACTGCTCCCCTCAGCAGTGTACTTCAGTAGATCCACCTGTTCTGCTCCCTGCTCTGGTGAATCCTCTCACCACCCCACCTCTGGCCTCCACCCCAGCTTGTATGCATAAATATATTTTTTGAGATATTTCTCTCCTCCCACAGCAGGTAGATCAAATGTTTCAGACCTGAAACATTTAATGACCCAGTTATTCAATGCCAAGTGGGAGAAGTACTGCATTCTTGCTTGGAGGCTATATAACCAGGGGTCTTGAACTGGGTTAGGGTTCATCATGGAAGGCATCCCAGAGGAAGTCATGTTTAACATGAGTCCAAATACATGATTGAACTACTGAGGGTAAGTGGTCTCAACTTTGGCTGTACAGTAGAATGACATGGGAGCTTTAAAAAAAAACAAACTCCCATAGAGGTTCTGATTTAAATACCCTTGGGTGGAACCTTGGCATGGGCATTTTTAAAAGCTTCTAGTAGGGAAAGGTAAGGGGCTGTTCAGATTGGGTTCAAATTGGCTTAAGGGTTTCAACAGAGGACCATAATTCAGGAGCAGGTCTGTTGCCTACCAGCTCAGGGTTGCTCTGTGCTCTCTGGAGTAACTGGAGATTCTGCCTTGTTTCCCTACACCCCGGCAGCATGAGACAATGTGTTTGCTCTTAGAATCTGGCACTCAGTGACATGTTGGATACTAGCAACTGAACACAGAACTTTTCTAAACCTTTTGCCCGCAAAGCAAAAAAAGCAAACCTGGTGCCTGCAAGTCTCTCCCTTCTAGCATTTCTGGACATTTCTGCTACTCCTAACTCAACCCTAAACAGCTTTCCAGAGTTTTACCTCTAAGGGAGAGACTTGAACCACATGCTAGCTTCTGGTCTTTGCCCTTTTTTCTCTGTTTTCCTCTTTGATATTGGGTGGGAGTTCAAAGTGATATACTCCCTTTGGCCATTTAAGTCCATGGCTTACTCATAAAGATGGGCAATCTATAGGGAAAAAGGAAAAAACTGATAACTGAAAGAAGAATACTTTTTAAATGTGTTAGAAATAGTCCCATTCTCTTGGCAATCAACGTACAGTACAGCAGCATGATACCAGTAACAAAATTCAGGATTCAGGAGCCACTTCTCTTTCAACTTAGAGATTTTAACACTATTTGCAACATAAGTTCATGGGCTAGAATTCCCTTATTCAGCCTCTTTATTTGAAAAAATTCTAACCATCCAAGAGCATCTGCTCAAATTCCTCTTCCTTGTTCACAAGAATTTTGAGCTCCTATTATCTCTCTTTTGTTAAAACTTCATTATACTCATTAACTGAATCATCATTTGATAATATATTAATTGTAATATATAACTATAGTATGCCTCTTGTGTGCCAAGCACTGTGTTGGGCACTGACAATCAGGATATTTATTATATTGTTGTAAGTAACTACATGTTTTTTCAATAGTCATAGCACTTATTCTCCCCTAGCTGGCTTATAGATCCTTAAGGTCAAAGTTGCACTCCTTATTCAAGGAAATGTGGACAGTATTCTGAAACTATTAGGAAAGTTTTATTTCTCTGGTATCCTCTGGGAAGCTAAGATTTTATCCTCAAGCTTCATTGTAATCTGAATTTACATTGCATACTATATGAGAGCTCCATTTTTTCCATGCCACAGTCAATAAGATGCTCCTAAGAAATGAAGGGATAGTAACAGCTGCTGTATATAGTCAACTCCTCTGACTCTCTGCTTCCCTTTCCAGTTCCCAGTCATATCAGAATCACATAAGACTATTCTTTGTATGCTTAGTAAATATTTGTTGAATGAATAGATGCATGAATTAACTTTCGTTTAATATGGTGATATGAGGGCACCTTGAAAATCTCACCCATTCTTCCTTATTATTCTCTGTGTTAAGGAAAGGCCTAACTCTCAGCCATGCTATGTCATGTTGCCTGGTTGTGCCTCAGTTGCTTCCCTCCCTCTTGGGAGGTGATATGAATAAATGAGCCTTATCTTTGAAAAAGAACTAGAGGTAGAATTAAATTGCCTACTTGCTAGTGGAGAGTCTCTATGTATGTCCCATATCTTTTTGTTGTTGTTTACTTCACATAACTAATTTTAACTGAAAGCCAGATACTATGTACTGAACACTATGCCAGAGGCTGGGGCTTCAACTGTAAAGGAGACACCACTTCTGCCTGTAAGAGTCATAAGGTCAAGGATACTGGAAGGGGCCTTCCAGTGACAATTACCATTTATTAAGTCTTGGCAGTGCAGATGCTGTGTTAAGTGGGAAGTTAGTAATCTTCCTATTTTACAGTTTGAGAGGTTAAGGTTTAAGAAAGAGGAGTCTTAAATGACAAAAATTGTTATTTCTTTTAGGGAAAAATTCTGTATTTTTGTGTGTATATTTTACTCAGGCTCTTAAGCAATTTCTACCTCAAAGTAAAATTCTGCTTTTGTGAGGGGAAGATAAAAAAAAAGGCAAAAACATGCAAGTTAGAAAGGAATAGTTTTTTCACATTCAACATTTTCAAAAATTTTATTTATCGTACAAATATTTTAGCCATGTAAAGTTTCATAGAAAGTATTTCCCCAAATCTTACCATCACAACACAATTCTTTTACTTTCTTCTCTTCCCCTCCAGTTTCTGATGATATGTGGCTTACACAATTTAACCAGTGTGTATAGCTCTGTGTTCTGCTGAGGAGGGGTGGGAATTTGCTAAAAATTTCAGTATTTAACCTGTACATTTTGCAGATGGGGTCTCTGGGTGAGGTTTGCCTAGCTGTACTTCTGGCAAAAGCACATGTAACTATTAAATTAGGTTATTGAAATAACTTTCATTACCTCAATCCCCCAAAGCAAACAGTTCCTCTCCACCCAAAACAAAAGCTGTGGTTCCCAGGCTTCATTTCATTTGTGTTTTCCATGAGTTCTGTGACCCACCCTGGTATTCCCTGTCATTTTTTCTACCAGACATAACAGATACCAGCCCAACAGCAGAAGGGAATAAAGAAAAGGCCTGGACAGCAAGAAAGGACATCACATTGTATCACAAATTAGAAACACATTCTCTCTCAGCTCCATTCAACAGTATTGACTGAACACCAGTTTTGTGTCCCATACTATAGTAGACCCTGCAGAAACTACCAGAAAGTGCAGTACTTGTCCTGCCCAGAAGGGTTACACCCTCTCTCAGGTGGGAGAAAGGCAGTGCATATATTAGGGATATAGAGTGACAGACAGTAAGTATGTCAGGCTTTGTGGAGCCAAGAGGTAAAAGAAAGTAAGTTTCCACTCGATTTTTTTTTTGACAAAAATAAAACTTTATGGGCCTCCCTGGTGGCACAAAGGGTTAAAGTCTCAGCGCTATCAAGCTAGCACCAGCCACTGCAGCAAGAGTTCGATCCCCCAACAGGGAGCTGACCCACATGGTGCAGCAGACCTCTCCTGCTTCACCTGCTGCTCCCCTCAGCAGTGTATTTCAGTTGATCTGCCTGTTCTGCTCCCCACTCTGTCTCTGGGGAATCCTCTCACCCCCAGCAACTCTGTCCTACACCTCAGTTCTTGTATGCATAAATAAATAAAATATTTAAAAATAATAAAGCTTTTTTATGGATATTGAATTTGAATTTATATACTCTTCATATATAACAAAATATTATTAGTTTAGGGGTTTTTTTCAAAAATTTTAAAATGCAGTAACTCTTCTTAGCCTCCAACCCCTATAAAAACAGGCAGTGGGATCAGATTTGCCCCTCAGGCTACAGTTTGCCATCCATAACATGTCAGAAAAGGACAAGCACAGAAAGTGGTTGGGGATTAGTCCCCAAAATAGGCGGCACCAAGATAGGAGGCCAGGAAGGAGAGAGGCAGGGTGGGCTGGGCTGGTCCAGTCAGAGAGACTTAATAGAAGAGATGGGATTTCAGTAGAGCATAAAGGGAGGGTAGGATTTGGCTGCACAGAACATTCTGGGGAGAACATTCCAGGCAGAAGCAGTGAGCATGAGGCAAAGGCGCAAAGGGAGGAAAGATCATGGGCCAAAGGAGACATATGAGTGTTTCCCATCCTTCACTGTGACACACTTCTAGCTCTCCTCAGTTTCTGTGACACGCCCTGGGCTGGGTGCTTGTAAAGGGGGGTGGGTAGGGAAGAGGAGGATATTGTCAGTCTAAGGGAGTAGGCCTTTAAGTGACTATGATTAATCATATTATATGAATATTTATAATGTTCATCACCCCAAACTTGGAAACACTGAGATTCATGTGATATATAGTTTAAAATGAATGAAGGACAAACTGGATTTTATTTTTCTTTATCAGGACACTCTCCAAATTTCAGTAAGTCACTTTAAGGAATTTTTTTATGGAAAAAAGAGCTTTTCTCAAAATCTTGGTAATATGTTAATTCTACCAGAAAATGCCACATGCCCTAACCCAAATTTTCTGAGCAATCTGAAAGTCCCATTCAAGTTAGGAGTGACAAGCCCCATCGGTCAGTGACCTTTATCTTTTCCTACATCTGTTTTTGCTTTTAACTTTCAATCTGCATTTTCTCTTAGTAACTAGTGGATACAAGTCATTTTGGATACCTTCAAAAAATGTTCTTCCTGGCTGACTTTATCTATTCCCATGATTTCACCTCCTGCTCATAAAACTACTAAATCCCAGATCTGTATCTCCAACTCAGATTAAAAAAAGAAAATTAAGCTTCAAATGCACATGGCCGAGTCCCTGCTGGTGTCTCCACCTTGGTCTCCCAAAGGCACGGTCAGCAGCCTCCAAGATGGCCTCTGAGGGTCCCTGCCTCTTGCTACCCACACCCTTGGGTCACTCCCTCCCCTGGAGCATGGGCTACAGCAAGTAGCTCATTTCTAGCAGCTAGGCTGTGGCAGAGGTGATGGGTCAGTGTTTCTGATACGTTACAGGGAGACCCTGGATTCCAGCTGGCTTGCCCCTGCTCTCCTGCTTGTTCACACTCTAGAGGCCTGGGGGTCAGTTGCCTTGTGGAGATGCCTCAGGGCAAGGACCTGACAGAGGCCTCCACCAACAGCTGGTGAGGACCTACCACGGTCCAACAGTCCCGGATGAACGAAATTCAGCTAACATTGAGTGAGCTTTGCCTTCTGTGGAGACCGCAGCTCCAGCCAACAGCCTGACTAGCTGGGAGAGACCTTGAGCTAGGGTACCTAGCTAAGCAGTGCCTGATTAGGGACCCATAGAAATTGTGAGATGGTAAATGTGTGGTGGTAGAAACCACTCATTGTTAAGCTAATTTGTTCCACAAAAATAGACAACTGTTATATCAGCAAGCTCCTATACCTGTTCCCTCCCCTAAATTTTCTGTTTCTGTGGCTATGGTCACCATGCATCTAATCACCCAGGCTGACAATATGTTTGTTAGAGGCCCTTCATTTATGTCTCTTGCAGCTACAAAAGCTCAAATGCTTCTGTATTTTCCAATCACAATTGACACAATTTAGTCAGCTTAAATTTTGGCCCCTGTGAGTTCTCTCCAGAAATCGAGCCATTTTGTAACATAACATGCCACAGCCTGAACTTTCTCAATCTCTGCTTGATTCTGCTAGCAACAGTATTAATGACATCATGCTGGATATCTTTCCACAGATAATAAATCCCTGGGAAGTATTCACAATGATAGAATGGAGGTAGGGAGAGTCTGGGAAGCTCCAGAAAATGATGCCTGCAGTTTAACATTCAGCCATATATTAAATGGAGATGGATGGAGCATGGAATTGGAAGACAGAAGACCTGGGCCCTGTTCTGGACTTCCCGACTCACTAGCCATGCCCTTAGCATGTCACTTTACTTCTAGGAGCTTTAGTTTCCTCTTTAAGAAAACGAAGGGGTTAGATGTCAGTGGAAAGCTGATCCATAGGTGGATTGCTTCTTGGTGAACTAAGGAGTTTGTAAAACTTTGGATTCCTGTTCTTCATGTCGATTCAGTAGGTCTGAGATGCAACCTAGAAATCTTTATTTCTAAAGTGACTAGCTCCCTGAAGTATATCAGGTATGGAAATCCTAAGCTAGATCCTCTCAAAAAATATTTATAACCCTAGTGCTGTAATTGCCAACCAGTTTCTATTATATGCCGATTCTAGTTTGCACGTACACTGTAAAACATACAAAAAAATAAAATCTTAAAGAATGATTTTCTGTGTGTGTATGTGTATGTATAGATAAGTATGTATACATATACATATATACATAATATTACACATGTATATGTATAATTTTCTTCCCAAACCCTAATGGATTCCGTGCTGGTCACTGGGATACTCGCTGGGAGAATCACTGCGATCCATGATAGGTCTATTGGAATTGTGTGAAGAGGAGCATGAAGGTCCAGGATTGAAAATTTGGGACAATTTTTTGTGGGTGAACAGTGAGCTCTCCTTTTAAAAGAAGGAAGAACTCTTGTACAGGGAAAGGTGAAAGACAAGGACGTTGCTTTGAAAGTGCACAAACCAGGTGAACTGCATAAAGGAAAGGAAGAGAGAAAACAGATTACAGCGTGGGTTGGGGTCAGAAGATTGAGGGCTATTAGGGAAATACATCTTGTTAAAGAATTTAATAAAATCCTAAATAGGAGAGCACCAGAGCCAGAGAGTCACAGAGTTTGTGCTCACAGTAAGTCCTTACTTAATAACATCAATAGATTCTTGGAAACTGAAATTTTAGCAAAACAATATATAACAAAAGCAGGTTCTCCAGTAACATACTTTCTTAACATTGGCCATTTTTTTTCCTTCTCATCGATGTTATAACAAAAACTATTGAATGAACCAATATTATTCAATTATTCAAGGACCTGTCGTATACTCATCCCAAATATTTGCCTAACCCTTGAATATGCATAGGTAGACTGACTGCAAGCCCCCCTCCCCCCCAGTTAAAGATGTAAGAAATGAACTGTGACTTTAACTGTCCAGGAGACAGAGTTCACGTTTGAGTCCAACAAAGCCATTAAAACAAAACCACACTCTCTTTGAATAAATACAACAAGATCAAAATAATTCACAACTTGACATTCATATCATCCAGGATACAATCCAAGATACGCAACATATAAAGGAACAGAAAAGTACATTCTCAGAAGAAAAGACAATTAATAGAGACAAGCCCTGTGATGACTCAGATATTGGAACTATCAAAAAAAATTTTTAAATAGGTATTATAATTCAATGAAGTAAGGGAAAATATGCCCACAATGAATGAAAAGTCAAAGAAGTTGAAAATATATAAAAAACAAAGGAAAATTCTAGAACTGATAAATATAATATCCAACATTAAAAATGTACTGAATGAGTACAGTAGAATTAAGATGACAGAGAAAAGAGTCTGAAAATTTGAATATCAATCCACATAAACTACCTAATATGAAGATTACAAGACAAAACTGAAAAACTTTCAGAGTCGCAGACTTAATGGGGGCATATCAAAAGGTCTAATATACATGAACTTAAAATTATATAAGGAAAGAAAATAAAGAGCATAAATCTGTTTAGTGATGGTAACAAAATGTCCTATTTTGGAGAATTATATTTACAGAATGAAGGTACTCAGCAAACCCATAGAAGAATAAATATGAAGATTATTAGGCTGATACTACAGAAAACCAAAGATAAAGAGAAAATGATATGGTATTTACAGAAGAACAATGCCAGAACAACACTGGCATTCAACACTTTTTAGTGTTGAAACAAAAAAATGCGATCACCAGCAAAAAGATCTTCCAAGTTGGAGGCTAAAGATTTTATTTTTAAAAGACATCACTTAAATTGCCATCAAAATATGAAAAATACAGAAACAATAAAATATATGCAAGACCTATATGCCAAAATTGAATAAACATTGCTAAAAAGAAACTGAAGACTTAAATAAATAGGAAAATACAAACAACTTAGAGATGGAAAGAATAAACGTTAAGAAGTCAGTTCCTTCTAAAGTGACCGACAGATCTGAACCTATAGGGAAATATAATACCCCAAAATTCTCAGTACAGTCGGCTTTTATGCAGAAATTAAAAGACTAAAAATTTGTAGGGGAAAATACCAAAGACCCACCATAACCAAAAACAATTTCCTGTGTAGTAATCCCATCAATTGCTGAGAGTGGGGAATTAAAGTTCCTGGCTATCACTATGGACTTGTCTCTCTCCTTTCAATCTAGTAGTGACTGACTCATACTACCTCCCTCATTCTTTTTGTTTCTTCTTGCTTCTAGGCAGGTGTAAAGCCTCTACTGGCTACCAAACTCTGCAGGCACTGTCCTGGCTTGGAATTAGAGCTCTGTTTGATTCCCTTGGACAGGAAATGGAAGAACATCAGCTTGCCGCTCAGCCCTGGTATCACCCAGTGGGGGACTTGAAGCAAGACTAACTATAAAAAGAAAATACTGATAAATTTTATGTTGATAACATTAAAAACTCTTATCGAAGACATAGTTAAGAAAATGCAAACACAAAAGGAGAAATGATATATAGAGATATATATTCTTAACATCTATATTTACTTATCTACACACACATAAAATATCTGTCTGGGCCTCCCTGGTGGTGCAGTGGTGAAGCGCTGCCCTGTGGAGCTGTCGGCAGCGGCAACAGAAGTTCGACGCCTGGCTGAGGAGATTCCCACATGGCGTGGCAGACCTCTCCTGCCTCGCCCGCTGCTCCCCTCAGCAGTGTATTTCCGTCCATCTGCCTGTTCCGCAACCCACTCTGTCTCTGGTGAACCCTCTCGCGGCCCCATGCCTCTGGCCTATATCCCAGCTTGTATGCATAAATAAATGAATCTTAAAAAATAAAATAAAATATATGTTTGGCACAGGTCCTACATCAGAATATGTAATTAAATCCTACCACTCAATATTAAGGAAATATACATTTTTTTGGTATATGTGGATGTGACACCCAAGAAGCCTGTGACTGATGTGCTCTGCCCCCAGGCACTGATCAGTGGAACACCTTGTTAATAAGATTGGAGCCATGGGTGGGAGTCAGGTGTGTATCATTGAACTCACACTCCCTAAAGCCAAAATCCAATATTCAGTTTGACGCACCCTTCTCTGTCAATAAACAGGTCAGGATCTTGCTCTCGAGCAGCATCCTGCATTGTACAGCCTGCTCCATGACTCCCATCTCTTCTCTTTTCACTGTGGTGTTGCCCAGTGCAACAGGTACAGAATACTTAAATTTTACAAAAGAAGACATATAAGTTGCACATCAAACAATGTCCAACATTATTAGTTATCGGGGAAATGCAAATTAAAACCACAATGAGATCACGCCATACTAGAGGAATTAATTCATTATATTGATAATTAGCCCCGTGAGACAGGGCTGGTCTAGCAGCAGCCAACAAGATCTGAAACTTCCAAGAGCACCCTTGAAACCTGAAGTTTCAAGGAATAGAGTAGAAATCCCTAGGGGTAACATCCACCTGAGATGCCACCTACTCCATTCCCTGGTTCCTCTGTGATGAGATAAATGGAATCTAGCAGCTGAAAACAGACAAAAAATAAACTCTATATTTGAATGTGTCCCTACCCCATGGATACAAAAACACAAATGCTTTTTGCATCACCTCTGTGCTCTTAGCCACTTCTCTGGAACAAGGAAGTAAATGAACATGAAAAAGAAACTACTTCTCACATATAAAAGTCTGAGCCTAAAAAGGCTGGGAAGGCAAGCCACAGACCGGCAGAAAACATTTGCAGAATAGTTATCTGATAAAAGATTGTTATCCAAAATGTACAAAGAACTTCTTAAAATGCAACAATAAGAAAAAACCAGCCAATTAAAAAATGGGTAGAAGTTCTGAGCAGACTTCTAACCAAAGATATAAAGATAGCAAATAAGCATATGAAATGATGCTAAACATAATATATCATAAGTATAACATGAGTTAAAACAAAATGAATTA
This sequence comes from Scalopus aquaticus, assembly GCA_004024925.1. NCBI lineage: Eukaryota > Metazoa > Chordata > Mammalia > Eulipotyphla > Talpidae > Scalopus > Scalopus aquaticus. Next base: position 50,664 of record PVIJ01002001.1, read on the forward strand.
CACTACACACCTGTTAGAATGGTCAAAATCTAAAATAGTGACAACACTAAATAAAAATATACTCTTTTTGTATAATCCAGCATCACACTCCACTCAAAAACTTATACAACATGAAAACCCTCACATGATTTTTGTAACTTGCCAATACTTGGAAGCAGCCAAATATCATTCAGTAGATGAACAGATAAACTGTGGTACAGCCAGACATTGGAATATTATTCAGCACTAAAGATTTCATGGCCACCTAGCTTTTAGAGTCCTCAGATTCCACACTTAAAGATTCATTTATTTGTAATTCTTAGGGAGAAGCAACACCTTGAACATTAATAAATACTTTTTTCTGAGGATATAGATTCAGCTCCTTACTGTGAAAAACTTTTGACAAGGGATCCTTTACTGAAACAGTACAGAGAGAAAGAAATGGGAAAAGAGGGAAAGACCACAGACATGAAACACTGGACATATTGAAGATAAGTTGTGAGACTTCCCAAAAGACAACCCCAAATGTTAAAATATTTCATAAATACCTGATTTCAAAAATAATGTAATTGTTAAAGTGAACATTTTTCTGCAAATAGGAGGATGTTGTAAAGTTTATTACAATTTCCCCAAATTACTGATATTGTATAAATTACTTCCCTGTGAAGCAGTTTTTTCCAGAGTGAAATAAAAATAATGCTTTTTTAATGCCAAGGTCATTCCTAGGGAAGGGTAGACTCTGGAATGAATCTAGTACTCTGGCCCCACCCTAATATTCTGACATAAATGAACCAAATTCAAATTAATATCAACTGTAGCTGTGGAAGAGACAGGAAACCACAGATGGGCAACCTGCAGCCTTCGGGGCACACACACATAAGACAACGGTGCTATCCAGCTGGCAATTCTCATGGACATATCTCATGGTAATAGTTAGGCTGATCAGATAAAGCTATGCTTGTTTTAAAGTGAGCTAACAGCATGTCCTTCACTCTTTCTACATTGTCTTCAGAGCATCCCCATACCCAGTTTCTCAGTTGGTTTGTTTCTCTTTGAGTTCCCCAGGGTTCTAAGTTGTTACCATAATCTTCCATATCTCAAAAATAGATTTATCTACTGAAATTCACATGGGAACATAGAAGACCCATAAAAGACAATCCTAACAAAAAGGAGGAGTGCTGGTATCATACACCCAGACTTCAAACTACACTGCAAAGCTACAGTAATCAAAACAGTTTGGAACTGAAATAAAAACAGACACACGGGTCAGTGGAATTGAATTGAGAGCCCAGAAATAAGCCTGCACACCTATGGATGGCTAATCTATAAATGAGCCAAGAGTATACAGTAGGTAAAGGAGAGTCTCTTCAACAAATGGTGTTGTGAAAACTGGACAGCCACATGCAAAAGAATGAACGTAGATCAGTATTATATACCTTATGTAAAAATTAACTCAAAATGGATTAAAGACATGAACATAAGACTCCAACACATAAAACACATTAAAGAAAACATAGGCAAAATACTCCACAACATTGGCTTCAGTAATGTCTTTGTGGACTTGTCTCCAACAGCAAGAGAAACAAAAGTAAATATAAACAAATGAGACTACATCAAATTAAAAACCTTCACAGTGAAAGAAGCTACCAGTAAAACAAACGTATACCCAACTGAATGAGAGAAAATATTTACACATCATACATCTGACAAGGCTGATATCCAAGATAAGTAAAGAACTCATACAATGTAACAGAAAGAAAACAAACAACCCAAATCAAAAAAATAGGCAGAAGAGTTAAATAAACTCTTCTCCAAAGAAGACATGCAGATGGCTAAGAGGTATATGAAAAAATGCTATTATCACCTATCATCAGGGAAATGCAAATCAGAACCACAATGAGATGCCACCTCACACTTGTGAGAATGGTCCATATTAAAAAGATAAAAAACAAGTGTTGGAGAGGATGTGGAGAAAGAGAAACACTCATACACAGTTGGGAATATATTCCAGACCCTATAGAAAACAGTATGGAATTTTTTTCAAAATGTTAAAAATAAATCCACCATCTGATGCAGCAATTGTACTTCAAGGTATCTATCAAAAGAATGCAAAAGCACTAATTAAAAGAAATATATGTACTCCTATGTTCACTGTAGCACTATTTACAATAGCTAAGTTGTGGAAATAAACTAAGTGCTCAAGGATAAATGAGTGGATTAAGGTGTGGAATATACATAATGGAATACTACTCAGCTATATAAAAAAATTAATGCTTGCCATTTGCAACAAAATGGATGGAACTGGAGGGGATAATACTAAGTGAAAAAATGAAAAAGAAGACAGATACTGAATGTTTTCACTTATATGTGGAATACAAAAAAAAAAAAAAAGACAAAGGGTCAGACAAAACCAAACCAACAACAAACCCTAGACAATCTGACTGTGGCATTGAGGCTACACAAGGGGGACAGGGGCAACACAGTGGGGTAGGGGCACAGTGGACTATGATGGATGACTGTGAGAGTCTTGGTGAGGGTGTGGTGTGGTGACACGAATCCGAGGAAGCATGATCCTGTGCCTCTGAATCATCACATACAATGCTGTAAGCCAATGTTACCTCAATATAACAAATATTTATTAACTAAACCAAAACAATGTAAAACTGAATTAGAAATATCTAACAGTTTTTTTAAAAACATATCTTTAACAATTCTTGAAGTCATTGGTCTTCGGAGCTGGTAATGGAAATAACTTAGTTGAAAGATGAATCAGAAGACATTATTTCAGCGTGCACAGGAAAAACAGAGGGAGAGAGATGGAGACAGACAGAGACAGAGAACAGAGAAGATGATAGGCAGGAAAGACAGAGAAAGAACACGCATGCCCAGACTTGTAAGCATTCCTGAGAGAGAACTGAGAAAAGCTGGTACAGAGACCACAATCAAAAATACCACTCAGAAAAATTATCCTGAGCTGAGGAAAAGGGAGTGAGCTGATCAAAAAGATTTAATACCTTATTCTAGGCTGAATGAATGAATGAATGAATGGTGCCTTGTGTGTTACATTAAAAAATATGCTAGTAAACAAATAAATACAAAAAAAAAAAAAAAGAAACTGTGTCAGCCAAAGTTCCCCAGAAAGCACAGCAGGGGACAAAATGATACATGTGAGCCCTTTATTGGAGAGTGATCCTAGGGTGTAAGGGTGAAGGACACTGGAGAGGTAGGGTACAGAATATCTACTGTGTGTGACAAATGCCACATTACATCCCAAAACTTAAAAGTGCAAAACAATTCACTTGTTATCTCAGTCTTTGTGGGTCAGGAATCCAGGAGCCTCTTAGCTGAGGGCCACCCAGGTGCTCTACAGCACTGCAGTCCCCTCAGGCTGGACTGTGGGAGGAGCAGCTTTACTGGCATGGTTGTTGGCAGCCTTTACACCTTCACTGGCTTTTTATCAGTGGCACCTCTCCGCAGCACTGCTCACAACATAACAGAGTGCCTTCCCCAGAACCAGATTACCCGAGAGCTTGACTACTCTCAGGGCCATTTAGAGGCTGCCTCCTGCAGGACGGGTGGAGACCAACCTAGGGCAAAGAGGAGGCTCAGTACAAGATGTGTCAGCTAGTGGTTGGAAAGCACTGGGAAATGCTTCTCAGAACTGTATCCAGGAAAAGAAAGGAGACTTCATCTATTAACATTTTGTCCCAGAGGCTTTAACTCTTTCATTCTTCCAGGCTTCCTAGGCTTTCCTAGGAAGTCTCTGTATAAGAGGTGAGAGAACTCAGATTGGCTGGACGGAGAGATCAAAAGTGATGCTGAAGGGCTTTATGACTTACATTGTCTGAGCTCTAAATATTGAGGCACTAGAAACTAAGGCTTCTAATTTAGAGTCAGCACAATCAAATTTCCAAAGACTTATAAATGATCACATCCTGGTCTCTTCATATTTTCCATGGCAACAGTGGCTTCAATAACCACAGGATGGGTAGGATGTAAATCTATACATTTTATTTAGTAACTAGGTAAGCATCACCATCATTTACTTAAACTTTTCTTGGCTTTAACCTGATATCTCATTTTTATTCTGTCTTCAAAGTAGTATGTTTCTTCCTGTTCAATTTGTATATGGACATTTATATTATATCAAGATATGTCATAGACTCCAAGAATTAAATAGTAGAAAATTTAGTGAGTCAACTAATTTAATCTCCCCTCTCCAGGCAGAACTCTCCTTCAACCATCCAAACCACATAAACATATATATAATTTTTTAAAATACCTCCAGATCTATTAATTTAAGATACCACTTACTGATTTTAGCAATATAATTCTTTTCATAATCTAAATCTGTTATAAATAACTATATCTATAAATATATGCTATATATAGCTCTACCCATCACTTTAGAACTCAATACACTAATTTTAGACACTACTTAGTAACTGATTTTAATAATATAGCACTTTCTCTCTCTCTCTCTCTCTGTTGTGTATATGTAAAAGTATGTGTGTATGTATACATGTTTATACACACATACACATACATCTATGTCTACATGGAGGGGAGAGAGAGAGAGATCATTACCTGCTGGTGTTGTACTAGAATCATCTCTTTGAAACAGGTTGGACACTTTTCAGAAAAGAATGTGCACAACAGAAAAACTTAAAGAATTAGGCAAGATTAATGTATTATGAGTAGTTAGAGGAAATCATCTTAAAGTAGTTATTAAAAGTATTAGATCTTTACTTCCAGATAAGTGGGAAAGAGTAGAAGCAGGAAAATCCAGGAAGAAATGCTTAGAGTGGTTCAGACAAGAGATGACAGCGGCCTGGACTAGAGTGACTTCAATGGAGATGGAGAGGAATGGACACAGTCAAGGTATATTTTGGAGCTAAAACAGTGGTCTATGCTGATGGATTGGCTCTGCAGGGCCAGGGAAGAAGACAAAGATGAGATCCAGCATGCAGTGGCCACACACCTGGTCTCTGCTTCAAAATACTATCAGAAGGGGGAACATGAATGGTGGTGAAGAAGCAAGACTGCACAGGAGACATTTGTTGAAGATGAGCAACGGGTACATGGCTACATGTCACATTCCATTATGTTGTTATCCATAATCAAAATGTCTTAAGACACCAATCCATCTTCAGCTAGTAATTTCAATTCCAGAAACAATCAAAACTACAGATTTTTATCTGAGCATGGCCACAGCAGTGTTCTCTATAATGCTGAAATTTTAGAAATAATCTTGTTGACTAACAAAAAAGCAACAATTAAATATGTTATCATATATTATGATATTCATTTTAATATGATTTTATGTAATTTTACTATTAAAAAATCAAATCATTGGGCCTCCCTGGTGGCGCAGCGGTTGGGCGCTGCGCTGTGGAGCTGTCGGCAGCGGTCATGCGAGTTCGACGCCCAGCCGGGGAGAGTCCCACATGGCGCGGCAGACCTCTCCTGCCTCGCCCGCTGCTCCCCTCAGCAGTGTGTCTCTGATCTGCCTGTTCTGCTCCCCGCTCTGTCTCTGGTGAGCCCTCTCGCCGCCCCATGCCTCTGGCCTGTACCCCAGCTTGTATCTATAGATAAATAAATCTTAAAAAAAAAAAAAAATCAAATCATTAATGATTTGGGAAAATGCTCACAACTGAAAACTGAAAAATCAGGAAATAAGCCATACATAAATGCAGATATATTTTATATTTATATATTATAATGGTACATTATCTACTGTATAGTTTATATACTATATTATTTGATATATTTGCATTATGTATATAGGCATGATTTAGTTCCTATTTTTGAAGTTTCCATATATATATATTATTACTACACTATAAAATAATATATTACTTTATTATATCATTTAATATATAGATTTATTGTGCATTTATTATATATTATTTAATATTATAAAAATTTTAGTATATGTGTTAAAATATAGCATATAAATATTATATAACTGACAGCATGACAAAATCACCACTGAATTTCTTTCATTCTGGAAACATAACTGACTACTGAGGTTTACAAAACACTATTTCACAGCTATTCTGTGTTATTTACTAAAAGAAAATGATTCCCATTTCATATTAGTTAAGAAGAGAGAAGATAAAAGTTGGAGAAATCGCAAAAAAAGGATTTCAGTGTTAAGAGAGTTCAGGGTAACTTTCTAGAGAGATAATATGTTCAATTCAGGAGAGCTCAAGTTCAATAAAGTTAATAACAATTCCCCACCCATTTCCTTTATTGCTGCTACCTCAATATAGTCTCAAAACCACAGAACAAAACTTCAGTTGTCCCACTTCCATAAATTTTAACTTCATGATAAAAAGTAGGAGAAAAGTAAGCATCACGCATGACAGTTGCTGCAAAAATGTGTATTACTAGCAAAACCCTGGGAGGTAGCGATAGTCCCTTTTCTGGGAAAAAATTAGGAAAAATGAGTAAACCTTACAAGAATTTGTCATAAAAGTACTGAAATTACAATCCAAGTTGGCGAGATTTCTCAAATTTTCCTTTCTTTTCTTCTATGCAGGCTCAGGGCTTCCTCCACCCTGAGAGTGAGGATCTTTCTAGCCGTCTGACCAGGAAGAATACAAAGACAGCCGGTTACCTCGAGCAAGTAGATTGATGAGCCCAGACACTCGGGCACTGGCTGGAAGGTAAGAGGTATCGGAGTGAACTCCTGACCTCATACTTCTTAGACCCAAAGATTTTAAACCTTGGAGGGTTTTGTTTCAAGAAGCATTAGGTCCTGATTTTTAAGCTATGAATGGGTGAGGGCCTCTAAGGAGTAAGGACTATATCTTTTTCTTTTTCTTTTTTTTTAATGTGGCAAGTTTTTTGAGAGGTCCACTGTCATCTGTTTCTTCTAGGGCAGGTAAGGGACACATGCTTATTCTTCAAAGAGTGTCCCCAACCTGCCTGACCCACGCTACCCCTGCGTGGTTCCTGATGCATATGGAAAAGCAGAGAATATAGACGTGTCAGAAGAGTAGCTAATGTGTGTTAGCTAGAATGTGAATGGATGTAGGGTGGAGGACTGTATCTATAAGGTTTGTCCCCTTGGTGAGTAAGAGACAATGCCATGGGCCCCAGTTCATGTTCTCTTTTACCTGAGCTCTCTGGACACAATCACCCTGCACTGAAGAGACAATGGAAGCCAAGCCACACCCTGCACATCCCTCCTGTGTGGCCAGCTCTTGGTCTTACGTGTCTCTGTGGTATTGCAGCTGCCAAATGGCTGGAATCTCCAACACCATCATGAGAATTGTGTCGAAAACCAGCTCAGTTCTCTTTGCAGATATTTCTATCAGCTATGGACTCTCCTGTATTAAGACGAGTATGGCTCCACAGTGAGGCAAGATAGTCTTTTGACTCTGGAAAACCCTAGAATGGATTAAAATGGTGACAGGCCCAAATGTGGTAATTCACAGTTCATAGACTATTAAACACAAAAAGGAGTTCCGTCTTGTATCCTTTCTCTAATTGCTCCAAAGTGATGTTAAGAAGCACAAAGTACACTCAAAAGAAATCCAGACTAAATGTACAGATAAAGAATAGCAAACTAAGAAATTATGATTTATTACAATAGGGTATTCAAACATTTAGACTGACTTCTGATTTCTGATGTTTGTATGTTTTGGGACAAGAACTATGAACAGTCTATAATATAGGTTAATTAGCCTTGGATGGCCTTGCTATCTAGAGGGACACTCATGATGTATTTTATGTATCTTAAATGTGACATATGATGATTACGGCATATGAGGTAATGTCATACAATACATGGTGTGCATGAATTAAGAGAGAAATATGCAGCACATAATCATTTGGTACACAGATTTTTGACAGTCAATTTATATTCTGAAAGGAACAGATTTTTAGCTCATTGAATTTGAAGTTGCAGATATTGCCAAAGTATAAACAACCATATTCCCATTTCTTCTAGGCAAATTACTTTTCATGTTGACAGGCATTAAGTGACTTTTTGTCTATGTAAATGATTACAAAGCCTTTGCTCTTTGACAGGAAAATACCTTTTGTGCTGATGAGTGAACCTCTTTAAGAGTCTATTTAAATTATTTTTCTCCTTTAAAATCAGATGACTAGGGGATTTCAAAAAAGAATTAGGTTTTTATGTAATTAATATTCAAATGACTGTAAATGACATGACTTAGAATGCCAGATTAAACATTGTGCCGAAAAATGTATAATGTAACTGTGTGCATAAAGATTCTCAAAGATAGGACAAACACAAATATATATATGTATGTATCAATAAAAAATCAACTCTTAATTTTTTTTCACACATGGAGTTATGAGAGGACATTGTAGTGTAATAACATCCTGTTTCACGGGGAACTGTGGAAGGAGGTAGAGTCCACCTAAATACAATCCCCAAAAAGCTTAGGCTCAAAAACTTAGGTACAGGGCCTCCCTGGTGGCGCAGCGGTTAAGCGCTGCGCTGTGGAGCTGTCGGCAGCGGCGACGCGAGTTCTACACCCGGCCGGGGAGAATCCCACATGGCGCGGCAGACCTCTTCTGCCTTGCCCGCTGCTCCCCTTAGCAGTGTATTTCTGATCTGCCTGTTCTGCTGCCCGCTCTGTCTCTGGTGAACCCTCTCGCCGCCCCACACCTCTGGTCTGTACCCAAGCTTGTGTGTATAAATAAAAAATAAATCTTAAAAAACAAAACAAAAAAAACCCTTAGGTACAAAATTCCTATGTAGTGTAGTATAGTGTAGTATAATGTAGTGTGGTGAGTACAGTGTAGTACAAAGAGTGTGTATGTTACAGAATAGTCCTTAGTTCCTGACCCACAGAGCCTATGGGAGATGTGATTAAGTGAAACAATGACCAAACCATTCAATACTAATGGCCTTCATTAAAGACAACTAAGGACTGATTGCTAAGCATTATGGGCAAGGTGTATGCCTGTGAATGCTACCCAGAGGGGCATTTTTGAAGGTCAAAGTTGGCCAATGAAGGTTCTGTGGAGGAGATAATATTTGAGTTATACTCCAAGTGGTAGATGTGTGATCTATTTAGGGTAAGGGAAAAAGAGAAGGGTGGGGAGAAAAAGTGTGAACATAAATGCAAGGATCCTTGTGTGTTTGCCAGACATCAAGAGATCCACCTGAGTAAGAGCATAGAGTGTGTAGAGGAAAATGGAAAAGGCCGTTGGATCAGAAATGGGGGTTAGACAAAGAAGCACCTCAGAAAGCTGGCAAGGTATATGATTTAGGCTAGGAATGCTTAAGCAGCATTGCTTACGGAGCATTCATCGGTGTCCACGTTGGGAATAGATGGGAACAGGGAGAGGCTGATGTGCTGCTGCATGATTGAGCTAGACAGGAACAGGAGACAGTGACAGTGACAGGAGACAGAAAGAGGTGAAAGATGGACACAGATGAAATCAGTAGATGAACTGAGTATCAATAATTCCAGAAGTGACTGAACACTAAGTTTCAAACCTGGAAAATGAGAGGGAAAAAAATGGTATTGATGACAGATACTAAAAGCAAGATGGATAACTGGTTGAATGAAAAGTTCATTTATAAATAGCTTGTTTTTCATGTGGACAACCAAGAAATGTTTTAACTTCTTTAAACTCTCAGTATAAATCAGGAGTTTAAAAACTCATTTTTAGCATTTAAAGCCAAGGATGAGAGCTGAAAATTATGATAATTAAGCCTGGAGGTTGGGTAATGAATGAAGGATTGGAGACATAAAGAGGCACAGAATCTGGGAAATCACAGTTTTGCTCCTCACAGTCGTGGATATGAGGAAAAAAGTGAATGAAGGCAAAAAGCAATAGAACCTTAATATCCCCTAAAATGTCATTGAATAGACTGACAGGTAGCTAAGAAGATACTCATAAAACTTTAGGCCTTGACAGGATACATTACCTGATAACCACCTATTTTTTGTATAAAGCATGTAAGCTCAATGAGAATAGTTTGGTTTTTGTTTTGTTTTTTTTACTGATCCAGCCATTCATCAAGAACTAGAATAATGAGTATGGTGTGCTTGAAAGACATAAAGAGACCTACTAGACAAGAGCAGAGAGTCATGTAGAGGAAGGACTACAATCTCAAACCCTAAAATCAGTACGCACTCATTAGTTTTCGAATAAATAAGTAAATGACAAGATCATGAAGATGTGAGGTAATGAAATCGATGTTTTGCCACACAGATTCTTTGGCAAAGCAAACCATGAAGCAAATTGTATTTCTACTGCAGACAGACACAAAATAAAATCACCCCTGGTTCTATGGGCAGGGTGTATAGTAAAGCTGGAGAAGGAGCTTCACATGTAGGGCAGGGAAAAGGCTCTCTGGGATGTTTAAAGTCACTGCTTTTACCAACTCCCCTGTTACAGATAACAACTCTGTGAAGAAAGCCCAGCACAGCCGGAGTGATCTCATACTTAGTAAAATTCCCTTAAGTATGCATAGTCATTGTTTCTTTCCAGGCCAATATCTGCAGCCAACATCACTCCTCCCAGCAGTGAGCTTCAGATTAGATCCACTGGGAATCCAGCATCCCAGAAAACACGGTGTTCTAGCCCCACATACTTTCTGCATATGCGATGCAGGAGACTCCCTGAAAGGGTGGAGTTTTAGCTACAAGGCGCGCTTTATTCTTAAATCTAGAGGGGTTCACACTCTTGATCTTGCCGGGTGGTTTTCTACGAGTTAAATTTAATAAGCTGAGGCTGTCTTTAGTCAGACTTTGGCCTCTCTGGGTTGAGATGACTAAACTTTTGTGATTTCTCACTCCCCTCTGACTTGATGGGCGGTGTTTCTGCCAGAAAGGGACAAAGTCAGTCCAAAGGATTCTCTTTTCCCATCAGAAATCCTGTCTGCTATCTAAAAATCTGAAGGGAGAAGACGTGATTACTTTCAAGGTTAGAAAGGATCTTAGAGATCCTGGAGTTCAGCGTCCTATACTCGTGGGGACAGGGCTGTTCACACAGATGGTGAATGAGTGACTGGGTCTTTGTCAAACTAGAGACTTGAAAATCACACATGCGCGCGCGCGCGCACACACACACACACACACACACACACACACCCTCCCAACTAGGACTCACAGATGAGGGAATTTACAGCCCTGTACCGGCCAGACAAAGCACATCTGGGCACTGATGAGGCTCCTGAGCTGAGTCAACTCCTGCATTTTACAGGTCAGGTACCTGAAGCTTAGAGGAGTGAGAGCATTTTGCAACAGAAATAACACTGCTGAGAAAAATACTAAGACCTGGGGCTTTCTAGACCTGACTTGACACATACCAAATGGCCTTCAGTTAAAGTCAACTTCTTGGATCATTTCCATATCTGCCAATGAAGAATTTTCTTAAGATCTTTCTGTGATGTATAATTCTAGGCCTTTCAAAGGTCACCCAGCTAGTTAGTGACAGGTCTCTACCTGGCGCTCAGGTCTCCTGGTGCAGTGTTCTTTTCACTCAAGTGAACTGCTGGCCAAATCAAGGCAGAAGGATGAAACAGCAAAAACACCTGCAAGTCAATCTTTGCTTCTAGGACATTTGCTCACAGCTCAGGCAGGCTGTGAAAATGAGGAGAGACACCTCGGAGTCCTATATGGGCCTTTTCTGTTCCTACTCAAGCATATGTTGAACACCAAACATCTCAGGGCCTTCTGAAGATGGAATCACAGAAGATTATTATTGCAAGTCTGCTTCTTGCCAAGGAGTGGGGTGAACCAATACCAAAAGGGTGGAGCCAGCTGGAAAGACATGAAAATCTCCTTGTTTTGCTTTATATTTGTTGTTTTTTTTTTTTTTTTAGAGAGAGAGATAAATTTTTCCTCACGATTGCCCTATACCCAGAGGCCTACAAAACCACCAGTTTACTACTACCACGTTTCTTCATTTCCTTGTCATAGTCCTTATTAAATTATCTACTACTCTTTTCTCTTTTCTCAGTCCCTTTAAATGAGACTTCGATGATAGAAGAGACACTATTTGCCTTCACCATCATGTTCCCAATGCTCAAAAGTTTTTGGTCCATTGTGAATGGGGTATAACTATTTGATGGAAAAAAAAATGATTATCAATATTCTGCAGCTAACTTGTGGAAGAGTGCTTATGTCATTCAACTTTCACGTCTCTTCCCTAAACTACTGGGCCTCAGAGCCGGAACTTTGTCAGTGAGTTGTCTGAGGAAGGGAGTACCATGCGCTGCCACTCACTGGCATAAGGCCTTGGCAAATCATACAAGAGGAACTTTAAAGAAGGTCTTAGAAAACAACTGATCCTAAGACTGAACATGTGCAGAGCACCTAGTAGAAACTTTTACTCAAATATAACTTTACACAGAACCCCAATATATAAATCAGACAAAACAGTGGTAAAAGCAGAGGATAGAGAGCCTGCCTATAGGCCTAGTTTCCACCCCATTTCAGAAGCAACCCTGTAGCAACTCATTTCACCTCAGAAGCAACTCTGTAAAACACAATTTGAGAATCCCCGAGTTATTCCAGTTGCCCACCCAATTCAAGAATCCATGGAATCAAGGCACTCACTCCATCAGGGAAACCCACTCTATTGTCACAGTTATGAGGAAACCCAACCTCTTCTTGACGCAAAATATCCATTTCAGAAAACAAAAACCAGCCCTCTCCATAATTCCATGCCAGTTGTCAAAAGATAAAGACCAGTAAGATGTGCAATGAATGAATCAGATTCCTTTACACATAGAACTTGTCAAACACTGATTGACTTATGGAAGGACTATCCCAGCAGGCCATCTTATTTGACTTTTGCATCAATTATTGAATACCTGGATTCTCATACTATCTTTTTCTTATGTACTACATATGTTCTCTATGAACCTCAGGAAATTCCATTAAAATGATTTCTGCCTCAGAATCTATTCATGTTCTGCCTGGTCCCTGTGTGGTCATCTTTCAAAATTCAATTTGACCTACAGTTATTACTCCCACTCTATTTTATGGAACACTTTCAGCCAGCTACATGATTTAATGGGTTTAAACACATCATTATTGCCATTATTTCATAGCTTGCATGCCTAAAATAATACATGACACATTTTTAAATGCATCCTAAGACTTATTTTTAAATTTTATTATCTAGGAATTAATAAAATCTACCCATTAAATCTTGCCACCCAGGATATCTAAGTCTTGGCTCCAGTTGGTAGTTAGGTGGTCAAAACAAATTTAAGGGGAATATACCCCGAGGTATCACGAGAGGATTGGAGCCAGACACCACGAGGGAAAGGGAAACCTGACATATCAGTGTAGCCCTCTTAGGTGGCCCAACATAAAAACAAATGATCATACATGATAAACCTCTAACTGATTTCACGGAACTGACTGATGCCAGTAATACTAAAAGATCAGCAAACATACCCACCCGGTAAAAGATAGTCCCTTGGAAGCAAGGACATTATGAAGAGAAGTAGGATTATCCTCCTCTATCTCAAATTTAAAATATTTAATTTGGAATTTTTGAGGTTTGGCCAGACCATGAACTATGTGGAATATGAGTGTTCAAGCAATAAGGAAGAGATGGCAGACTAGACTAATTGTGACAAATATTTAAATATGTCAAGAAAAATTTAATTTCTACATTGTATTTTTAGAGTTAATATATTTTGGTCACTTCTATTTTATATATAAGATAAATTTTTCAGGAAGGAAACTACTTTAGATCTATTTATAATTCTAAAAAAGTTTGTACTGTCATGTTAGAGTAATTCACACAATAAACCAATCAAGCAGTCACTGAGTTAACTTTCACTAGGTTGATGGGTGAAATCAACCTCTTAAAACACAGTTTATCATTTTAAGTGCATTGTTTTCCACACATTGTAACAAATGTAGTTTCCTATAACAAATACTTATATTTGCAATTCAGTCTTCCTTGAATTATAAAAACAAAATATTTCTGCAAGCACATTTAAATAAAAACAAGTTTATGATGGTAAGTTATAAATTAAATTGTAAGATAACTGGTATAGAAATATTTGCTATCTTTTCTCTATCTAACCAAAGTCTAATGACTTACCCAGTGCTTTGACAATTTTATTGACTCAGTTTTTAAACCAGTTTTAGGTTCACAGCTAAACTGAAGGGAAGACAGATTTCTGATGGTCCTCCTACCTCACCCATGTATGGCTTGCCATACAATCACCATCCCTCTTCAGCGGTATATTTATTTCAGCTAGAGACCTACACTGACACATCATAATCATCCCAGGTCCACAGATTATATTATATTCACTCTTGCAGCTGTACATTCTGTGAGTTTGGACAAGTATATAAAAGGCATGTAGTCGTCATTAAGGTACCACCCAGAGTATGTTCATTACCCTAAATATCCTCTGTGCTCTGCCTATTTATCCCCATACCCCAACCCCTGGCATCCATTGACCTTTTTTTAAATCTGTCTCCAGTTTTTTTTCCAGAACATCAAACATGTTGCTTCTTACTCTATAATGTCTTATTTGAAATAACTGAGGAGCCTCTTGTTTAAATTTTAATCAATGCTGCATAAAAGATATTTATAGATTTAAAAATTTATTTCTCTAAGTAACTTCTATCTGCAAATTTCTATTCTGGACAGCTTAATAACTTCTGAGGGAGCAGAATTCATCCTGTTTTAGAAATGAAAAACTAAGATTTCAGAAGCCTAAGTAATTTGTCCCAAATTACTCTGTACTTGGGAGCACCTGTCACCATTGAGACCCAGATATTTTACTTTAAAGCATATTATTTTGTGCTATGTGACCTTTAACTTCCTTTCAGGACTGCAATCACTAAATAAACAGTGCTTGTCTCCTGAGGCAATGTAATTTGTTCCATGTGAATCTGGAGAAGTGCACAGGAGCAACTCGTGGTAGGATTGGCCATCTTGTTTTAGAAACATAATGAAAGAGAAATGCAATCTTCCCTATTCACCGCATGTGGGCTCTCTGGCTGCCTCAGCAAGGAGTCTGCACCAGCTGCCACGTGCCTCTTCCTTCTTCAGCTGGGAGAATAGGATTCCAGAAACTGCTACCACATGGAAAGGCTCCTTAATATTTTAGAGCAAGGAGTAGATGTTACTGCTTCATTTCTGCATGTTCTCTCTATAGATCTGGTCTCTGTGATCTTCTGTACAGCTTTATGGATACCATTTCTTTTCTCTCTTCCATTAATCCCTTGAGACAGTTCCAATTTCCAGCTTCTTTATCAAGAATTCTAACTTTCCGGGCCTCCCCGGTGGCGCAGCGGTTACGTGCTGCGCTGTGGAGCTGTCGGCAGCGGCGACGCGAGTTCGACACCCGGCCGGGGAGAATCCCACATGGCGAGGCAGACCTCTCCTGCCTTGCCCGCTGCTCCCCTCAGCAGTGTATTTCTGATCTGCCTGTTCTTCTACCTGCTCTGTCTCTGGTGAACCCTCTCGCCGCCCCACGCCTCTGGCTTGTACCCCAGCTTGCATGTATAAATAAAAATAAATCTTTAAAAAAAAAAAAAATTCTAACTTTCCAACCCCAGGGCTTCCCTCTCTAAGTATTTGGTCTGTCCTAAGGATTTCTTTATCTCTTCTAATAATATTAGAATATTCTTCAGAATATTGGTTGTATCATAAACCTTATTATCTTATCTTCAAGCTTAGCCCCTACATGATTTTGACTGCTTCATGAACAAAACAAACACAACACAAACAAGGCAACTAAGGTAGTTTGTTGTGTGTGTTCAGTCTTGAGTTTTAATATATTATCATGGCTTCCCTTGAAAGTTCATAAAATTGCCTGTTTATTGCAAAATTCATCATGCAGGGACTTCTAAAAAGTATTTTATTAAACATTGCCCAAGTATTTAGCAATAAACTACTTTTTAGAAATTTATTGTGTATATTAGTATATTAAAAATCATTTAAAGTCATTTTAATACAATTTCTCAGAAACATTTCAGCAAGAAATTTTTATAGTAAGCTATTAGCATCCATAGAACATGTTAGTTCTGCTCATTTCTCTACTCCATAGAGGCCTCAGGAAAATACCTCACTTGAATTTTCTGATAAGCTGATGTAGATAGCAATGACAATAAACCCTTGGGGAAATAACCATATGATTTATATTAGTCCAATTATATGAAGACATCTAAATGTATAAAAATGTGAAAAATATTTTAAATGTCCTTTTGGGAAATTAAAGTTGTTGTGATTTACAATGATAAATACTGAATGGCCATATAAAGGCAAATAAATTGACCAGTATTTGTTCAGTCTGGAAAATAAAAGCAGAGTCTGTCTTGCCTGAAGACACTTACAGAATCCTTAGGAAAAAAAATAATGGTAAAAAGTAGATATTCTGTCACTGAGGAATGTTGTAACCTTAGGCAATAGTCTTTCAGTACTAGAAAGCACATTTTTTGTGATCATGTTAACTGCTAATTCTTTTTAGGACATGCAAATAGAACCAACCCAGTGACACATGAGAGTGAATAGCTCACATATTTTTCAATGTGACAAAATAAGCATGTTAATGTAAGAGTAAAAATGAACATCAAAATAGAACTTAACAGGAGATGAGGAAAAAAGGCATCATGGCAAAGATACGTTCAATGAGAAAAAGCATGGAGTTTTTAAAGATAATGGGTCAATGAGAGCCTTTTAAATACATTACATGAATCCCAAATTTTAACACTGTCAACTGATTGTATTCATTCAATGGCTGCTTAATAGATCAACAGTCAATTCTTGAAGTTTTATGATATATTACCTATAGCAAGACAAACATTTGATAACTGTACCTGGAAATTAGACTATTCCAGCGGAATAGATGGGGAAGTCAGAATAACTTGCTCCATATTCTCTTGAGTTGATGGTGGCATGGCATTCCAGAATATAAATCATATGACTATTTCCCCAAGGGTTTATTATCATTGTTACCTATGTTAGCTTATCAGAAAATTCTTGTGAGATATCTTTCCTGAGGCCCTCTGGGATAGAGAAATGAGCAGAACTGTCAGCACAGGTTTCTTCTGGCAGAAAAACTTCCCCAAAATCGGTCCAGGATTTTCCTCTGCTTAATGTTCCTTGGGCTCCATTCAGTCAATTGCACAAAGGAGATAGCAAAGGAGAAAAAAGCCTAGGAGTTGGCAAAAGAACCCAAACTGATGGCATTGTTTTTCCCCATGTCCCACAAACACAGCAGTACCCTCAAACCTGACCTGTTTGGAACTGAGAGCTGGTGGTGATAGCAGGCAAAATGAGGACCTTTAAAATTACCAAAGGCAGTGCCCCAATTGCTTACAGGTTACTATATTGGTTCTGCACCCGTGCTCACAATTGCAAGACTACTCAGACTTAGGAACAATAACAATGGGATTTATTTAATAAACAGGGAAAAACAAAAAATTACTAAAGTCAACATATGGCCGTTTACCTTACTTAAAACAATCTCCAATCCTTTAAGTCCCAGAAAAGTAACAAAGGTGGCGTCTTCCCACCACTGCTGATGTGGAACTCCTCTTCCGAACAATTGACCATGATTCCAAAATGGTGTCTTCCTTCTTCTGCAGACGCACAACAATCAGACTGTAGGCTGGGTTCCAACTCACGAGGATGACACAAAACACAACTGGAGATGCTCCCAAAACTGTCATGGTGCCCTAGCACAGCACCAGGCCAACAACACTGCAAACAGCAACTACAGCGGCCAGAAGGCCCAACAAACTGCGCTCATGCATTTTAGGAAGGCACCCACTTTGGCCTCTGCCTTCTTCCTTCAGCTGCAGTAAAAACAAAACTGGGAGCAGTTTCTGTCTCTTGGCTACTTGCAAAGCCTCCAAAGTCACTGGCCCCAAAGACACTAAAGATTCAAAAATGTTTCTTCTTTTCCTACATCATGGCAACTGCTTCCTTTATTCCTTCAGCATGGCAACTGCCTCTTTCATTCCTACATCATGGCGACTCAATTCCCCTTCTCCTTTAGACCCTCTTACATTCCATCAGGCTCCACCCCAAAATGCAAATTTAGCACTTTACCTGGGGCTATTCATTTTCAACAACAAACCCCTCCAGGGGGCACCACCTTTACCAGACTTTGGACTCAGCCCAGTTACAGTGGTAATGAAAAAGTCTATTAAAATAGACAACTGGATGCACAAGTCCTAAACATTTTACTTTAACCAAAGAATCAATAAACTTGTTCCCATGTTTTTAACTGTTTTCTATCTATTGTATTTGTTCTTTCTTTTTCCCCCTTTCTTTTGCCTTCTCTGGTAGCAATTTAAATTTTATATAAGTCAATCTTATAATTTTATAATTTCTGTTAATATATAAATTAATATATAAGTATTTTATAATTTCTGTTAATATATAAATTAATAGATAAGTATATAACACTTCTTTTAAAAGAAATTTTAATGGTTGACCTAGAGCTTGCAATACACATATAATTAATCTAAGTACACCTTCAAATAACACTATTCCACTTCACATGTTGTGGGTGTATAAGGTTCACAAAGGTATGACTGTGAAAAGGGGGTGGGGGAGGCACTGACTGATGTAATTTGCATCCTAGGTACTGATGAGCAGAACACCTTGCTAATAAGATTAGAGCCATGGGTGGGGGTCTGGGAGTATATCAGTAGATTCACCTTCCCTAAAGCCCTAAATCCAATAGTTTGACCCACCCTTTTATCTGTCAATAAAAAGGCCAGGATCTTGCTCTTGGGCAGCATCCTGTATTCTGCACCCTATAGCCTGCAGCACGATTCCTGTTTCTTTTCTTTACCACTGCGGTATTGCTGATGCAACAACATATGGCATAGGTACCTTTTTGAGTATCTCACCTCCTCCTACTATCCATATATCATTGTCCTTCACTTCACTCTTCTATATAATATAATCACTCAGTACATTGTCATTATAATTAACTTAAAGAAACAGCTACCTTTTGGATCAATGAAGAATAGGAAAAATAACATTCAAATTGATTCTTATTAAAAGCTGTTTAAATTATCCATCCGTTCTTGCATATTATTTACTTTTACCATTGGAATCCTTAACATACTAATCATACTTATTTTACATACCCTAACTGATTATTTTAAACCAATGTCATATCTGAGTCTGGCTTTTTTCAGACAGTGATTTGTTTTCTTTTTTGATGTTTATCATGCATTGTAATTTCTTTTTTTGAAAGCATACATAGGAGCTGCAGTAAATAGGGCATAGATGCATATTTTTCTGGCTAGGAGTTGAGCTGTGTTTAAAGTTGGAGGTAGTTAGCCACATGCAAAAAAATGAAGCTAGACTACTATCTCACACCATGCACAAAAAACAACTCAAAATGGATAAAAGACCTGGAGATAAGACCTCAAACCATAAAGTTTATAGAAGAAATTATAGGCAAAACTCTACATGACATATATCTCAGCAAAATCTTTAAAAACACTTCCCTCATAGCAAAGGAAGTAAAAGAAAAGATAAACAGCTGGGACTACAAAAAACTAAAAAGCTTCTGTACAGCAAAAGAGACAATAATCAAAACAAACAGACACCCTACTAATTGGGAGATCTTTGCACACAATACAAATGATAAAGGACTGATAACAAAAATCTACAAAGAGCTCACACAACTCAACAAAAACAAAGTGAACAATCCAGTCAAAAAATGGGCAGAAGAGCTAAAAAGACACTTCTCCAAAGAAGAAAAGCAAATGGTCAACAGGTATATGAAAAAATGCTCAACGTCACTTATAATCAGGGAAATGCAAATTAAAACCACAATGAGATACCACCTCACACCAGTGAGAATGGCACACATTAAAAAAACAGGTAACAACAAATGTTGGCGAGGATGTGGAGAAAAAGGAACTCTCCTACACTGCTGGTGGGAATGCAAATTGATCCAACCACTATGGAAAGCTGTGTGGCGATTCCTCAGACTGCTAGAAATGGAGCTTCCACATGACCCGGCAATACCACTTCTGGGAATCTACCCAAAGGACAAAAAAAACACTAATCCAAAAGGATACATGCACCCACATGTTTATTGCAGCACTGTTTACAATAGCTAAGGTATGGAAACAACCCAGATGCCCAAAAATAGATGACTGGATCAAGAAGATGAGGTACATATACACAATGGAATACTATTCAGCATTCAAAAAAGACAAACACATGCAATTCGCAGCAACATGGATGGAACGAGAAGGGATCATGATCAGCGAAATAAGCCAGAAAGAAAAAGTATCGAATGGTTTCACTTATAACAGGAATATAGGGGAGCCAAATAAGAATGCGACATTCAGCAGGGGAGGAAGGGAGGGTAAGGGATTAAGGGGGGGGAAGAGGGTAGCACAGGGGACTATGGTGATGGCTCCATGGGTGAACAGGTGGTGGGTAACCTCTGGGGAACACACAATAATGTAAAAGATATGAATAACAAAAGTAAAAAAAAAAAGTTGGAGGTAGTTACAAGTGCCATTGTCTTCAAATTCTTCTGGAGTCCTTGTTAATAGCCCCCCCAATGTGTTTGGGTTTCCCTAAGGACTCATACTCAGATACTAAATCTTATAGTTCTTCCAGCCATAATCCATTAAAGTCCCACTGGTCTGGTAGCTGGGTCATTAAATCTGTCTTTCAGTGGGCCTGTGTCCCTGGACTAGAACCTTCATCAGTATTTCCTATCTCACCCATATCCCTCAAGGGAAACAACAAAGATAGAGAGGACTAGCCCAGAGAAATGCCCTTCATCCAAGTAGGCTAAGACTCTGTAACTTTACCCCTAAAAGAGCTATTGATGTGAAGTAAATCATTATCTATGCCATTTCCATTGTTTTCAATATAGGAAAAATTTCAAAGCAAATCTCAGACAGTAAAATTTTTACATCATATTTAAACCTAAAAATGTATATTGCTCAGAGGAATTTCAGTTGGGAAAATCCAATATTGCATTAAGACTTAGAAGAACCACTTACTCTACCTTAAATTGTGCAAATAGACAGATAGGATTTTAACACCAATAAACAAAAACTAGATGTTCAAATGAAGAAAACTATTGGTGGAGGCACAATCTTTCAGTGCATTTGACACATATTTCATATTTCCTGGGGTGGAGAGAAAATAGCTGAATGTGAAAACATGCAGTTGGCTCTTTGACCCAGGAGATTAAGCAACAGAGAAATCAGAAACAAACTAGACCATTAAGGAAAAACAGTGGGTCCTATGGCAACCCAACTAGACTATGAAGACACTGTTAGATTTTCGTTAAAAAGAAAATAACAGTTGTTCCAATCACATATGATTTTTTAACATTTGTTTCCAGGAAAGAAAATGAGACAGATCTCTTAAAATAGTCTGATTTGGAAATGATCACTTTGGAAAGTTGCAATCACTACTAGGAAAGATGCCAGTTGTTTTGGCAATCAGGAAATCAATCCATGAATATTGATCAGCTGATGAGCTCATGAGAGGAAAAGTAAAAATGTTTAAGAAAGAAGAGCATCTTTTATGACTAGAAAAGAAGCAAAATGATTTCTTACTTTACATATGCCTTTAAAATTTGCTTGAACTCTCTTCAAGGTTATTTAACTTATTAACATACAAATGTTCATAGTCACCTTTCGTGGTTCTCTGAATTACTGAGATGTCATTTGCAACTTCTCTTTTGTTTGTTTGTGTTTCCTCACTTTTTCTTTGAAGTGGTAGAATTTTTTAAATAGCCACTATTGTTTATTTTCTAATTTCAAAAACAGTACATACTTAGTTTAAAAATCATAATAAACTCCTTTCACCAGAGAAAAAAGATAACATGTAAATGCCACTGACCAATGTTAGCTGCTGCTATACTTCCAGCCAGTATGTTTTATGCAAATAGACCTATATTGTTTCCCCCAAAGTCTCATAATGTACCTAATGCTTTTCTCTAGTAATGTGTAGTAAATACATTTTCATGCCAAAAAATATTTTCATGTCATATTTCAATGTCTATTTGGTATTTCATTGTATAAATATTCCACGACACATTTAATCAATATATGCCAAAGAGACTTTTCCCAAAATGTTACCACTATAAATAATTTTGTAGTAAAGTATGACCAGACTTCTCAGTGCACATCTCTAATTATCTTCTAGAAGTAGAATTCTCGATACAAAAGGAAGTTTTCATTTTCCTTATTCAAAGAAAAATAATTTTTAAAAAAGTACTCAGAAAAAAATAGTAAAACAATATTAAATTTGTATTTTTAACATATTATTTTTAATGATATATTTTATAAAATAATACTTTTTAATAACCAAATGGTAGGTTCTCTGCAACCAAGTAGTGTCAGACTACTTCCAACATTATAGGGTCACTGCTCAAAAACCACTAGGTTGCAATTTACACAAATGTGGATCATCATCAATAACTGAGTCCTTTATAATTACAGTCTCCAGTATTCTTCTTTTATGACAACATTCCCATATCCACAGCTGCCTCTCTTGAAATATTTTAATTCTGTCAGTTCTTTGTTTTTTTTTTTTTTAAAGATTTATTTTTTATTTTTATACATACAAGCTGGGGTACAGGCCAGAGGCGTGGGGCGGCGAGAGGGTTCACCAGAGACAGAGCGGGGAGCAGAACAGGCAGATCAGAAATACACTGCTGAGGGGAACAGCGGGCGAGGCAGGAGGGGTCTGCCGCACCATGTGGGATTCTCCCTGGCCGGGCATCGAACTCGCGTCGCCGCTGCCGACAGCTCCACAGCGCAGCGCTTAACCGCTGCGCCACCGGGGAGGCCCCCTGTCAGTTCTTTGATCCCACCAAGACCTCTAACCTATTGATTGATCTTGCCACCTTTTATCTGTCCATAAACCCCTGTTGACTTATTTCCCTTCTTACCTACCTTAGATACCACAAATAGTCATTAAAGTCACCATTCCCTTACATTCACCCCAATACCCTTCCCTTCTATATTGCTGAAAGTTTTCTGTCTGGAAAGATCTTCTTGTCCTGGCTGGCTAACTACAACTCCAGCAAATCCAATTCTCCTCATCCCCCCAAAGCCTACATCTGTGCAGCTGAATGTGGCTGGAGAAAATCTCACCACCACATGAACTTGTCTTAGTTTGAACTCATGGCTGCAAATCTTGTATGGGCCCTCAGCACTGCCTGGAATGCCTACATTTTGCTGTTCAATTCAAGTTCACCCATTCTCCTCCCTTCTCAAACTTCCACACACTGCCCTCCTCCTTAACATTTACTTGCTATCCTTGGCCATTATTTACTGAGAAAATGAATCAGGAGGGTAAATCTACATGCACCACCCTCCAGTAACTCTATCATCTGCCAACACCTATGTCCCTGACACTGCCTTCACAACCATTTAAATGGTGAACAATCCACACTCCTATCTAAACTAATTTTTTCTCTCCGCTGGATCACTCTCATTAACAAACACGCTGTCATTTCTTCCATTTTAAAGAATCAAATAAAAATTTGTCTTCATCCAATACTCTTATGCCTATTTCTCAGCAAAAGTCCTAGAAGGAGCTATGTCTAGCTGTTCTCTCCATGCCCTCTTCTCTGACTCTTTCAGTGCCACTACGCCCCTAAGGGATTCTTATAAAAATTGTCAAAGATTTCAATACTTTCAAATCCAATGGTAATCTTCTACCACCTAACCCATCAATCTCTCAGCAGCATTTGGCATTCATGAACTATTTTTTTCATTCCGCTCTGGACAGGCTGTCATACTTTTTGGGTTCCCTGTTCATCACTGTCAACTCTCTAAGTCATTTGGTCTGCCTATTCCTCACTTTCTGACCTCTAGGAACTATGGTGTCCCAGAGTTCAATCATAGGAAATCTCTCTATCCAAATTCCCTTTTCATTACATGCTGACAAAGAACCACAAAAGATGACTATGAACATTTGTATGTTAATAAGTTAAATAACCTTAAGAGAGTTCAAGCAAATTTTAAAGGTATATGTAAAGTAAGAAATCATTTTGTTTCTTTTCTAGTCATAAAAGATGCTCTTCTTTCTTAAACATTTTTATTTTTCCTCTCTCAACAGCAGTACATGCTGACAACTCCTCTGAAATATAAACAGCCCTGTCCACTCACCTGATCTATACTCTATAAGCTATATCTTCAGACTGTACCCAGATTCCCACCTCTTTTCTCCAGTGCCACCACTACCATCTGAATCCAGTCCATGTCATACCTAGGGTATGACCTAGGGTATTGCCATAACCTCCTGTTTGTTTTGGCTTCTGACTTCCACTTTGACTCCCTTTATTATGGCCAGGGACTGCAGTGATTCTTCTGAAAAGTAACTGAGATCATGTTTATCGAGACCAATAAATGCTATATGTCTTCCTTTGAATAAAGCCAAAGTCCTTACCAGGGCCCACAAAACTGTCAGTTCTTCAACCTCACCAAGACCTTCACCTGTCAACTTATACTGTCCATCAAACATGTTGACTTCTTACCCAGCTTAGAGACCATGAATAGTAATTATAAATACTACCTTACATTCCCCCCAACCTCTTTCCCCTTCTCTCTGTAAATTTTCTACCTAAAAAACATTCATAGGCCACCTGGCTACCAAGGCCCTTATTGTTACCACTGCTCCATCACTCAGCCTATTGCATTCACACCACCCTCTTCTCAAATAAGCCAAGTACTCTCCTATCCCCAGAGCCTTTCCACTTGCTGGTCTTCTTCCTGGAAATTGCTACCCTTCAGACCTGTAAGAATACTGCAACACTATTCACAATAACTAAGATATGGAAACAACCCAGATGCCCAAAAATAGATGACTGGATCAAGAAGATGTGGTACATATACACAATGGAATACTATTCAGCATTCAAAAAAGAAAAACACAGGCAATTAACAGCAACATGGATGGAGATAGTAGGGAAATATGCTCAGCAAAATAAGTCAGAAAGAAAGAGAAAAACATCTAATGGTCTCACTTATAACAGGAATATAGGGGAACCAAATAAGAGAGAGACATTCAACGAGGGAGGGGGAGGATGAAGGCGTAAAATGGGGGAGAAAAGAGCACAAGGGACTATGGTGACAGTTCATGGTGAACCAGTGGTGGGTAACCTACGGGGAATACACAATAATGTAAAAGATATATATAATAAGAAAATAAAATTTTAAAAGCTAGAAAAAAAAGAATCTCTCCCTCTGTGTTTTTTTTTATTCCCTTGATCAAATGTCATTTTATTATAAAAGACTTGATACCCTCCAAGAAATATATTACACACTCACTCATATACTAATCTATCATAATCTCCTATATTGATTTAACATTGCACTTATTACTACTTTCATATTATGAGCTGAATTCATATTACTTATCTTTTCCAAAGAGAATTAAAACTGTCCAAGAACTTTCTTAGTATCCCCAATGTTTAGAACTCTGCCTAACACATAGTAAGTGTTCAACAATTTTTTAAAACAAATGATCAGGTAGAATAAGTAGGACTATTGATGTATTCCAACCATAAACACAAGCTTAGAGATTAAAGGTAAATACTTCCAAATGATTATGATCTGAAGGGGAAGTTTTTCTTGGCCATCCACACAAGCTTTTTGCAATTACAGTATATGACTGTGGAATCTTATGTCATGGCCCATTGAACACAGGAAAATAGACCGCAGAGAAGCAGAAAGCAATAATTAAAGGCTAGAAAAAGGATTAGACAATTAGTCACCACTTGCTTTGCCATAGTGGTTGAGAGCAAGAACTCAGAAGTGAGCACAGGGTTGAGTCTTCAGGACCTTGCACCAGCTCTTTCACCTTGAGCAAGTTACTTTCTGAGCCCGACTTTTCTCACCTGTAAATGTGGCTAAATCCTTCCAGAATTTATGTAAGAAGTACATGATATAATGTTCTGCATAGCCCCTCACACATAGCAAGCATTTAACTAACACATGCTGGCTATATTCTTATATCAGGTTTAATACATTACTATAACATAACTCAATTTACCATGAGTACAGTACAGTTGCACATATCCATCCTCCAAGAGAATTCCTGAAGGGCTTTACTCACAAGATTTTTCACACTGTGGGTTAGGTAGTACACCCAGCACAATATCTATATATTATCTATATCTATATATCTATATCTATATCTATATCTATATCTATATATATAGTGTGTGTGTATACACACACACACACACACACACATACATATATATACTAGATCTATAGAGAGAACAAGAACATCATAAACCCAAAGGGGAGACCTCTGTCCAGATCAACATAAACTCCTCTGTGTGTGTGTGTGTGTGTGTGTGTGTGCGCGTGCGCACGCGCATGCACGCTCTCTCTATATATACATACACATAGCATATATAGCTAAATATATAGCATACGTATAGCATATATAGCTATATATGTGCTATATATATGCTATATATATATATATATATAGCATCTATATAAATACTATTATGGACATATGCAGGAGCACAAAAAGACTTGTTGAAAACAGTGAACCCATATTCAGTTGAGACCTCAATTCAATGTTATGTGCACATCCACTTTGGGATGTGTTTCCTACAGTCTTCCTATTCCTCTGCACTGAGGAGCCTATGCAGTGAGGCTAGGGGAGGAGTTTATGTTGATCTGGTCAGAAGTCTCCTCTTTGGGTTTATGATGCTCTTGTTCTATATTATTCTGTGCTTAGGTATCTTTTACTTTGCTTCAGTGTTCTTATTTCTAACTTACACACTTTGAAGTCTTCTCTAAATCTTGAGTTATTTATTATCCCAAGAGTAGCTAAGACACAAAAATTCACTAACATCTTTTTTCCTTTATTCATTTAACAGATGTTTTAAAAAGCTACTATGTCATGGTAACAGAAAATAAGACAACCACAGTACCTGACCTCCTTTTTGGGAGCTGGACTCTAATCAGAAGCATGGACACTAGAGGGGTGGATGGGTGTGTGTGTGTGTGTGTGTGTGTGTGTGTGTGTGTGTGTGTTGTAAGTACTGTAGTGAGCAAATTAGAGAGTTCTCTACAATACACAGGAGAGGAATACCACACCTAGACCTAAAATACCGTGGAATTGAGTGAATTGCATTTAAGGGAATGTTTTTCAAGCCTTTTAACCTTGACATACATTAAAAAACATAATTTAAAGTGCAACACAACACCCATACACTTTAAGCTAAAATTCTAAGAAAAAATAGCAAGAAAATAAATCCCAGAAAAGTAGGAAGAAGAAAATATAAGAAGAGATAAGGGAATTATATACTAGAACAGCATTAAAGTTACGTATATTTTGGAGCGGATTATTTAAAAAGACCAATAAAATAGATAAAACTTTGGCAAAACTAAACACATTCACAAAGCAACAAGTAAAACCATTACAAATAAGAAATGAAGTATTACACAGATAAGAAGGAAATGCAGAAAATTCATAAGAAAATATCATTTTGAACTACTGCAACAAACTTTAAAATATCCTTATAAAAGGAGAATTTTCCAAGGAAATATAATTGTATTGATGCATAACAAATTCAGTTGAATGATAAGCATTTATTATTATTCATAAATCTGCTTGTCAGGTAGGTGGCTCTTTGCTCTTGCTGGACTTGCTCATTATTTTGCAGTCAACTGAAGGTTGATAGGCAGCTCTGCTAATTTTGCTTGGAATTGTGCAAATGTTTAGGGGCTGACTAGCCACAGACTGTTCTAAGCTGCACTTGTATAAGCCACTGCAATTTCCTCCATATGGTGTCTAATTCCCCTGTAGGCTGGTTTGGGTTTATTCAGATAGAAGGAGCAGATTCCAAGCACCAGAGAATTACACAAGACTACTTTAAGCCCCAAACTTAGAAATGACACACTATCATTTCTACCAGATTCTATTGGCCAAAGTAAATTACTTCAATACAGAGTCAAGAGGCAGAGAAAGAGAATCCATAACTTGAGGGGAAGAGCTGAAAAGCCATGCTGTGACAAGCATGGATATTAGGGGGCCATTAATTGGGTCCACTGATGCAATTAACCTACCACAAAAACTGACTAAAGAGAAAACCTCGAAAAACACTGAAAGTGTTGACAAAGAGCTACTTCCAAAATTATATGCCAGATCACGTTTATTCCACCAGCAAGTGGAATCAACTGAAAAATTTAATTTCTATACTACAGAAATTTCTATGCAATAATACTAGCCGCTACTGCCAGCCACTGCATCATGAGTTTGATCCCCAGCCATAGAGCTAACCCACATGGCACAGCAGACCTCTCCTGTCTCTCCCACTGCTCCCCTCAGCAATGTATTTTAGTACATTTGCCTATTTGTCTTCCCACTCTGTCTTTGCTGAATCCTGTCATGCCTCACCCCACACCTCTGGCCTACACCCCAAAGCTTGTAGGTATAAATAAATAAAAATAAATCTTGAAAAACAAAGAAAGACTTCAATTCACCTAATGAAGCTGGTATAGGCTGATACCAACATATAATATAAAAAAATTAAAAACTAGAGATCAGTATCATTTGTATCTATAGATCCAAAAATATATAAAGTATTAGCAAATAAAATATTAAAGACATTTTTTAAAACATTCATTTGACAATTATTGAATATCTATTTTCTTCAGGAAAAATTTGAAGTATCTACTCAATGATGGTAGAAGATGCTTTTATTGTTGCTCAGCCCTTCAAAAATATTCAGATAATTCCTTTTATCTTCTGATAACTGAAGACTTATTTTTCAAGCACCTTATTACCTTATTGAAGAAGTAGAATATAAATGTGTGTGTGTGTGTGTGTGTGTGTGTGTGTGTGTATGACAGTAGTATGCTTTTCATAAGATAGTAAAGTCTTTAAAAATACACCTTGTAAAATGTCACACATCTAACCTTAGGAAATATGCTAACTCCATGAGCAATGAAAGGTACTTATTGGAATCGCAAAATTAAATATTTTAATTATCATCAGTTTTCCAACATGGAGTAAGTTATATGTCAAATAAGATTAATTGTATTAGAAATTATTATTTTGGATTATTTCAGGCAGGTATTTCATTTTTTTCTAAATATTATAGTATCCTATTTTAGAGCACAGTAACTTATTAAAACTCTGAGTGGCAGGAATCTAAATGGATCCTATACATAATAAGCATTCTCTAAAATTTTAAAAGTTAGAAAGTCAGTAAGTAGGAATATTTTAAAGGAAATCATTCTCAATTGTGTTAATTCATTCTATATTGTAAAAATAATAGAGTTGGGACACATGTATAGGAAGGAGTATGTAACTGTGTATTTTTTAACACTTTGTCAATCTGTGCATTAAAAGTCATAGAAGCCTATTAATAAATATTTTAATATAAAACAAAAAATAAATAAAAGGAAAGTATGTGTCATTGAAAAAGTCAAAAGGAAACAGGAAACATTCAAGAAGCAAAAATGGTAATTTTACCAAAATTAATCATGTGCCACAGAATAATATACTCCACAGAATTCCAAGGAATTAAAAAATTAATCAAATGGTTAAATATTTTACCAGAAAAATATGAAAAAATATAGTCAGGCACTGAAAATAGAAATCATAAAAGAAAAAAAAAGTCTTTAAAAAAATCACCCATAAACATTAAGAAGGTACAAAACAAATTGAGAAAAATATTTGCAACATATATAACAGGGATAATATTTGAGATATTAAAAAACTACAAGCAAAATAATTTAAACCTCGATAATTATAAGAAATTATAAGCAGTGGGAAGAAATCCTGTCTCCTAGTTAATACTTCTTGCAATTTTTAGAAAAGATTTATTTATTTGTGTGGTCTTGTTGACTCTACTCCAAATACTTACTATTTTCTAGATGGCCTCTCTCCAGTATAACTGTCTGACGTTCACTTAATTACAGAAAATTCCACTTCATATATACAGGAAATCCTCCCTCAGCCCCACCCATCCCAGAATAATAACCTCTAGGCCTCAATAATTTCCAAAAGTACCTGACCACTGTACAGGAGGATTCAGGAAAATGCTGCTCTGATTCCCATCTCCTCCAGCATTTATATACCAGTGTTAGCTGTTTCAAATACACAGACACTGTTCTCCCAAAGAAAAGTAATTTTCAAAAAATCCAATCTAAAAATGGTGTCCATACATATATAACTACATGTAATAAGAAAAAAATGCAAATTAAAACTACAGTATGGTAATCTCTACTTAAATAATTTGCAAAGGTTAAATCTAATGTCCAACCTTAAGAAGGATGTGAAGTGATAGGGGTTCTCAAATGATAGGGGAAGTGTTAAGTAGTTCCATTTTAGAGGATTAGAAGACCACAGGTTCATCAAAATGCATAAAAATATGCACTCACTTTGACTCAATATTTTTAGAAATTTATTCCTAGAAATAGTTGGGCAGATGTCCATAGATCAATCATGCTTGTCATAGTACTGTTTATAGTAGCAATAAAATACATGAAGATATAATGGGATATTATACAGTCATTAAATATCATGATATGGCTCTATATTAACTGATCAGCATCAGAATATATATATATTCTTGGTCTTCACCCCCTGAAAGTTTGATTCAGTAAATTTGAAATGTACCTGGGAATTAAATTTTTTTTCGAGACTTTCTAAGTAATTCTGACACAGAAGAATTCCCTTACCAGATACTAGAGTTTATTTTAATGCTCTCTGAATTATAATAAATTATAATATTGTACCAGAACTATGAACACTAATGGAACAAAATAAAATGTCTGGAAACACTTATTTTTAAGAAATTACTCTGGGAAGCAAACAGATTTGATACTGTTAGATAAAGGAGGTGTAACACAATCTAAAGCATAGGAACCACTGCCTGACCCGTTGGAAATATAGTATATTGACTGAAAACATGCCAAGGACTGAAAATTAAAAAAACAAAACTTAAAAGTGCTAATAGTACACACACACACACACACACACACATTCATACACACACAGTGTGACATAAAAAAATAGTTACATAATCTTGGAGAAAGAGCCCTACGGAAGGCCTCGTCCTATGAAAATTCTTCCTTTGTACACCTTAATTCTCAGAGAAAAGATTTTATATTCATAATTTTAAAACTATGAAATAATATATTTTAAATATTATATAATTTCTTCAACTGTTGCCTTCAAAATATCCAAATAATTTTCAAATTTCACTTTTGAATCAGAATGCAAGTGATTACAGTGCTGAGGAAATTCTTTTATTCACCTGAAGATTACCATAGTAGGTAATAACTTACAGCAGATGGATGAAGTAATATACTTTTTGAATTTACTTCCTCTCCTTGTACCTTCTGAAGGACAGCACCTGGTTAATTCCAAAGAAAGTAAGTCTGTAGAATATACCTTCCTCCATTTCTTCATAATAAACACAAAGTAATAGAAACTATTACTGAAATAAATACTGTTTAATGGTAAAAATGGAAAGATGAGTTTGACTACAAGTTTGATGAAGGACTACCCTTCAGGGCCCAAGAATGAAAAAAGTTCTTTGTCTCCTGAATGAATGGTCTTTTATTCAGAGAAACAGGCTTTCATGTATGGGTAAAACAAAAGCAAGCAGTAAATTCACCTCCATCCTTTTGAGGCTCATTAGGAAAAAAAGAGAAACCTATCTAAAAGTAAACCCTATCTAAACCCTATCTAAATAGAAATTTTGTCTCACTAACCCTGTCTAAATCCAAAGACCACATTTCCCAGCACTTCTTGCAGAGTGGGGCTGATGGCAGACAGATATGGTGATGAGTTGGTTTGGTAGCCTGTGGTTCCCAAAGGAAAATTATTCCCTCCAAGTTTGTCAAGGGTGTTAGATGGGTTAAAAAATATGATACACCTAAAATATTCCTGACATATACATAGAAATTGCTATATATGTGTTTGCATCAGCTGGTGAGAAGAAAGTATCATGGACCAGGTTCTTCATGCCTTGTAACCTCCTCTATCTATTGGATATAACCTTAACCCTTCTTAGAAATGATCAGGATTCTAAAGTGCAAGTGAAATTCTATGATGTCATGAATTTGCTTTAAAATGCTCAAGAAAATAATGAGGACGGAAAAGACATGAAAAAAAAAACGTATATAAGCACTAATCATACTTCAACATTTCAAACACCAAAGTCAAACTAGTTGCACCAGCCTTTTTATAGAAGACAGCCTCATTTAGGGAGCAGGGTTATTATTAATTTTTCTCAGGATAATACTAAGTCCCAAAATGAGATCCTCTGGGGCCACTACCAAAAGATATCAAAATATCTGCAGTAACGTTTCAGCTTTGTCACTTTATTCCAGTATAACTCAGGACTTTTCATATAGTGACAGATCTTTACAGGTTTACAGCCACCTAGTGATCCACAAAAACTCTAATCATATCTAGAGTGTCTTTCAATTCCAAATGAAAGCAATCCCTCTCAGCCTACTCTTAGAGACAAATCCCATCTGAGGCAATCTCACAGCCTCATTTCTATCAGCCAAAACACTGATAATGGTATTTTGAAACCTGGGATTTAACCCTGTATTTTTACTCTTAGAATAGTTTCCAGTGATGCTAAACAAAAAGTTCTAAATCCAGCTAATGGGGTTTTGAGATTATTAAGGCCAAGGCATTACTATTATGAGTACCAAGAGTTTCATTTTCTAAGTCAGTGGCTGTTAAGTGGAAAATATGCTGAGGCCCAAAGTCCCCAAATTACTATCTTGATTTTCCCTTCACTCTACTTTTAACCATAGGTCATTCTCATTAAAAAGTCTCTGGGGTCTTTGATAAATGTAAGTTTTATACTCTCTGAGAGATCCTTGGCCCTTTCCTGTGGCTGCACACATGCCAGTCATCCAGCTGTTATCAATTAACATTCCATCAATTTCTCTGTCAGTTGGGTAAGGCCTGACTGAGTCACAGGTACAGTCTACTTGACAATATTTTTATCTCATGATAAAAATATGGTGAGGCACACCATAGTAAAGTTAGAATCTTTAAAATGGCATTGCATTCAACAACAAAAAACAATTACTGAGCATTTATTATGTGAAAGGCAATATAAATTTGGCCTCATTCCAATGACATAAACCTCACTGTTCTAATTAAGGATGGTTAAACCTATTTCCTAAAAATAGATTCTTAAATTGCTGTTCTGTGTTAGAAAGAAAAAAGAAATAAAAAAAAAGGAAAGGAATAGATGGGAAAAAAGATAAGAAAAAAAAAATCAAGGACATGTGAAGAAAAATAGACTGAAAAATGGAATTTTAAAAAAGGAATTAGAAAACAAACAAGAAAGATCACAAGGAAGAAAGAGGAGAGAAAGAAATTTTTTAAAAATCACTTCCTTTAATACACTGAATTAAATAGCAGAAATTTTCTCCTGGTACAATATTCTTTAATCCACAAGTCATTAAATGAATAATTAATATGGCAAGAAAGTTAGAAAAATTCTAAGAGGCCCAAAATCACAAGAAAGCATGAGCTGAACAGAATGGACCAGAACTGAAAACAAAGATCACACAAAAAACATCTGTCAATCTGTGGTGACATAAGAGAAAAAGTTCAGTCAATAAGATAATAAGTGACTAAGATGGGTACTACAAAATGAACAAGGGAATAATCCATCAAGGAGATTGTCACTAATATTTATACATCCAGCATGGGTGTACATAAATATACAAAACCATTATTAGCAGATCTAAAGCAAGACATTGAGAACAACACAATAATAGTAGGGGATATCAACATACTATTTATTCCAATGGATAAATCATACAGACAGAAAGTAGACAAGGCAATAATGGCCTTAAATAAACTAATTGATCAGATGGACTTTATATATAGATAGATAGATAGATAGATATTGATATCTCCATTCCAAAAGAAGTGAATATACATTCTTCTCAAGTGTATATGAACATTCTGAAGTATAGATCAGATGCTGAAACACAATACAAGCTTCATTAAATAAGTAAAGATTGAAATCTTATCAAGTATCTTTTCTGATCACAATGTTATGAGCTAGAAGTCAGCCACAAAAGTTAAAATGGAAGAAATTCAAACACATGTAGAGCAAATAGAATGCTTCTGAATAACTCTTGGATAAACAAAGAAATAAAAAGACGTAAAAATTATCTGGAGATCAAAAAAAAATTGAAAAGTCAAGCTATTACATCCTATAAATGCAGCAAAAATGATATGAAGAGGGAATTTCATAGCAATACAGGCCCATATCAAGAAATAAGAAGTCTCAGGTAAACAATCTAAGTTTACATCTGAAGGAATTAGAAAAATAAACCAAAAGTGAGTAGAAAGAATGAAATAAAAATTATAGTAGAAATAGAAACCAAAATGACAATGCAAAAGAGCAGAGAAATAAAGACCTGCCTCTTTGAAAGGATAAACCAAATGAATAAACTCTTAGGTAGGCGTCTTAGGTAGGCTAAGAAAAAGAGAAAACTCAAAAAAAAAAGTATCAGAAATGCAAGAGGTGAAGTTACAACAGATACTAAAGAATACAAGGAATCCTATAAGAACATATTTTAAAGAAATTCAGAGAAAAAAAATTTACACTTACCAGTTCTGATGTTCTTCTTTCTTCCCTTCATTTCTCTCTCCCTTCTTTTCTTACTTTATGGAAAAATCAGGTTTCCATACTGTTCTATTTCCTCCTCCAGAAGAAAGACCTATTTTATATTTCCTCAGCGTAGTTTTGCTGATAAGTTCTATGAATTTCCTTAGTTTTCTTTTATCTGAAAATGTATTTATTTGCTTTCATTGTTTGAAGAATAACTTTTGTTAATATATAATTTGTCAATAATGTAATTTGGGGCTAACAGGTTTTGTTTTTTTACTGATTTTTATGGATTTGGTTAATTCTGTTAATTTTTCTGAGACTTCAGTGGTCATTCAAATTATTGTTTCCCTCTAATATATTCTTTTTTCTGGCTATTTTCAGGATTTTTCATTTATCCTTAGTTTACAGCAGTTTGACTATACTCTTAACTTGAGGTTGCTCATCTTTTTAAAATGTAAATTTGTAATTTACACCAAAATTGGAGGTATTTTGACAATTATTTCTTAAAATGTTTCTTTGTGTTCCATTCTTTTACTTCTCTCTTCTAGACCTCCAGTTACACATATGCTAAGTCTTTTGGTATTGTACCACAAGTCTCTGAGAGTCTATTTGCTTTTTATAGTGTTTTTCCTCACTGTACTGTAGAAGATGGGAGCTTTTAATTTTCTTCTTAATATTTTAATATATTCCACAAATGAATAAGAGCTACTTTTTTACTCACCAGGTTTTAAAAATATTAGTATGATATCACAAAGAGAAACTTTCCATATCAAAAAAATGAAGCCTCAAAGTTATATGGGGAACAAGAGGAGGTAGGAGTCCTTGGGAGAAATATAGTGAAAGTTTTAGGGGAATAAAGCAGAGCTGAAAATTACACAGTAAGTATTGAGATTATAAAACAGGAAGTCTCTAAGCCAAAGGACTCTTCTCAGCTGGTATTACATTCATCAACAATTGCAGGTAGAAGGCAATGTAGAACTTTGTCAGTATTTTCATCTCTAAGTATCCTTGTTAATACTTATCCTTCCCTTATTGGTGTGCACCCCTTCCCTCCCAGAGAAATCATAGCTTATAAATATACTTACTGAATTTGATTTTCAGTTGCCTCCAAGGCTTAAGTCTTTCCTTAGTTGATGAGCATCTGAGTGGACAAGGATAAATTTTCTATTTTCATGGAAATAATGGGTTTCTATACTCAATATTGCAGTCAGTGATGAGAGGATCTATTAGAAATCAACTGTGTGATCTTGGGTAAGTCATTTCACCTTTCTGGGTCTTAGTTTCTTCACCTGCAAAATGAGGAAAGTAAACTAACAGAACTTTAATTTAAGCTTGAAATTTTGTAGATTTGCAGAGAAATTCTATAGAACATGAATATGCTTTAAATATACTTTAAAATTTTTTTCCTCTAAATTCTGCTATCCTATACCATACTCGGGGTATCATGTACTATATAAAAATCCACTAGAGGGGAGTAAAACCTTAGATGAGAGCATACCACATCTCAACTTGGGTATCCTGTATAAATTATATTTGCAACTGTTGCCTAACGTCTGTTGTTTTCAAACATTCCAATTTAATTTAAAAAACAAAGATTGAGGGGCTCACCATTTCCATGTGGAAATCTTCTGTTCTGTGGCATAAAAACCTAAGCCTGGGGCTAGGAACTCTTTGTTCTCTTTGAGGGCTACTCACTAGTGGAACAAGTGCAGTTCTTTAGAACAAGTAAGTCCATTTCATTTCTAGTTTTCTTTCATTCTCATCTGAGTTGTGGTGACTAAAGAGACTCCCTACTCCCTAATTCAGAAGAAACACTTCATGGTGACATCTAATTCTTACTGAAAAGTAAAGCAGTCCTTTTCCTCACCCTTGAATAGTTTAATTTTTAAAAGATCTCAGGATCTTGTCTGCCTTCCAAGTTCTCTGTACCCCAAAGACTGAAGGAAAGATTCCTTAGGTGAGGGTCCCTTCATGAGCATTAAGATGATTAGAGTTTCCCCGGCCATTAGTTTAATACTTTGAAGAAACATGTAATTTTAATATAATTCATCTTCCCATCTTTTAAAGTTTTAAAAGAAGATCTGGGCCTCTGGTTATTATTTTCAGGGAGTCAGTTTCAAGGGAAAGGGGAGTAAAGGCATGTGAAGGAAGGTGGATCCATCAGTGGGTCTTCACTGGGGGATCATTTCAGAGGATCAGGTATGTGGAGGATTCAGTCACACATTTTTCTCTTTTCTATTTCAGGATGGTATCTTAGTTTCCTAGCAGTTACAGAATTATAAAGTTGAGAGAGCACTAACATTAGTCATGGGAAGAATCCTAGACCGATTTCTAAAAAACAGAGTATTAGTAATGGGAAATAATCATAACAGGATGATTTTAGAATATTTTAATAACAAAATTTTTATTTTCAAAGGTGTAGATGTAAGGTAGCCATAAACTAGAGTGTGGAAATTCTCAGGCTAGAAACAGCTATGTTGATACTACCCCTATGCTCTAATAGATGATGGGAGGGACTCAAAAAGAGTTATAAACAGCAATGCGAGTCAATGTGTGACCTGTGAATTGCTTCTAGTCTGCAAATTTAGCAGTCCATGATGAACTAAGAGAATAGAAATTGAGAGTATTTAGAGATTTGTAACAATCTGATATCAAGGAGCCATCCACGCCTGCTATTGGTTTATTTTATAAACAATTTCATAACAAAATGGTAATTAAAACAAAACCAAACCAAAACCTTCACTAGGTATGGTTTGAGAAGTGCTGGTGTGCAGAAGGATGACTTGAAGTGAACATTTCCTTTACTTAGGGGACAAAAACAACCCAAAGTCATTAGAGTACTAAAGTCAGGAAATTAAACACTCCAACCTCATGCTTCTTCCTTCCTTCCTTCTGCCAGTGCTGCCAGCTGGGCAATCCAAGGGGAAGTCTGAGAGATGTTAAAGAAGCACTGTTGATATGGTCCAAACCTGTCAAAGTCCCAGGGTAGAAGAGGGTGAGATGAGTAAAGGGGTTGTTTGGAGGAGCACACCAAAAATTTCCAGTGCAAGTAGAACAAAGTTATTTCTTAACAATTTGACTTTGTCTTATATTTCAATTCTGACATGGGCTTGGAAGTATATTTTAGCAGAAGTGTCCTTCTCTTCAGCAAGTTCTCCTTGAACTATGTTGAAGGATTGTGAAACTCCTTGAGGAAGGGAAATGGGGATATTGGAATGTTCTATTTCTGCTTCTGTCATTCCTTAAGGACACAACAAAAGCAGCAATGAAGCAATAAATAGCTCCAAGTTCTGAGTCTGACCAGGCAATGATTAGGGTATTTGCCCAGCAGCTGCCCAGCATGGAAATTATTTGTGATGATTTTTTAGTCTTTTCAATTTCTTTGTTAGACTGTGTTACCCAGTTTCCTTTCTAGTGTGTTTCTGGATAAGGTGGGCTATATGAGATACTGCAATAATCGATGGAAGGAAAACAATATACATTCTGTTGCATTCACATGCCTCCTCCAAGTTCTTTAAATAGTAATCTAAGTGCTGTCCCTAATCAGATGACTTTAAATTAAGGAGATTATTCTGAGTAGGCCTGACTTATTAGGTTGAAGGTCTTATAAGAAATAGACACCCTACCTGTGAACAGCAGCTTCAGTCTGTACCCCTGTGATACCACTTGTGTTCTTTCCTTCTTAATTGCCTGTCCTACAGATTTTGGACTTTTTTATTCAGCATCTACAACTGCATAAAAAAATTCTTTTTAAATAAATCTCTTTATTAATGACGCATCTATCCATCCTGTCCTTTCCCCCCTCCTACTGGTTCTGCCTTTCTGGTTAAACCGTAACAACACTGCTACTTCCAGATGCGCAGGAAGAGCAGGCAGAGGGAGGCAATCCAGCTCTTAGGTCACCTCCACACTATCACCATCCCAGTGTTATCCTCTCTAGACCCAGCCTGTTGTGACCCTCACTGTCCTTCTCATGACCCCCAATACCACATTACAACTACAGAAGAAAAAAACTTCAAAGGGAACCCAAAAGAATGGCCTGGTAGAAGAAGAGTCAGAACTTGTAGGTGTAATGAACCAAGAGCACTTTGTAGAAGAAGGGCGGGGAAGGAAAAAGGATCAAAAGGGCGGGGGATCAGGATGGGTGGTCTGAAAAAGGCACAGAGGGGAAGATCTAGATGGAAGGGAGGTGGGGAGGAGGTGGACACAGCCTCAGTAAAAGATTCTGCTTCAAAGACTAGGACTAGGGAGAACTAAGAAACTAGAACTTAGAGCTGGGAAGGAGGTTCTTCACTATGCATCTTGTAATGTTTACCATTTGTAGATAATAAAAAATATATATATAAATTTGCTTATGAATTCTCACCAAGTATATTGATCATCCTATCTGCTATACCTGCAACAGATCTTTTGGATGTAAGTAAAATGCATAGAGCAGACAGCCACTGTGTGCCCCTTATGTATTTCCTAAATCTGTCCAGAGCTTGACCTGTTATGACATTGATGCAGCATTCCACTGATGACTAAGTAAGGTATTTCCACTTATGACTCTAGACTTGCAGCAAATACATGATTTGTATGAATCAATATAATGGGCTGCCATGACTGTGCTCACCAGTGGCACAACCACCCATCCCGTGAGCTGTAGTTGTAAAGGAGAAGCTCCAATACCATACTGAGCCAAGTTTTCTGGACTGGCTTCAGTGAGAGCTCCAGAATGAAGGAATAAATCTTTTACTCATTTAAGTGGAAACCAGACATGTCTGCTTAGTATGTGCATCTTAATAAAACCAAGTTTCACCCACTGCAGAGGTGCCCATATATATGAGATACATCACACATCTCTCTCTGGTTTTTCTCCAGTGAAACTTGTATTATGATTTCAAGCTTAAACAATTATTTATGGTCTCTAGAATCAAGGCAGCAAAGGGGAGAGAGAGCACATCAACTTATTTCCAATGTTAAAAAAACCCATAGAGGCCTGTATGATTACAAAGCAATGTTTCCAAATGAGAATGCGATTTGCCAGCTGGAACCACTGAGGAAGAGACTCTTGGTGGTAAAGCAACATGTCGAGAAAATGACTTGTATGTGTTACAGGCTTGGTGGAATTTATTTAATCAGTTGCACATTTGTCATTGCAGGTCTGTTCTTTGGGTTCCAGAAGACATAACTTTGTCATTATGTAATCAAATATCCGTCCTTGTTAGACTCTAAGCACTAAGGAACATCAAGCACTCTGCCATTTCCAAAAGCTTTCTCTGGCCAGCTGGGTGTTTTGAATTGAGCTTTTTGTCATAGGGAACATTTTGAAAGCTACTTTTAATTCTGCCACTTACTTATACACCTTCTCTGTGAGATTACTGACCTGACCTCTCTAAACAAGTTGATGGCTCTGGGAAGGGTAAGAAAGCAGCTTTGTACTCATGGTTTTAAACAAAAATAGGAAGTCAAAGGATTCCAAATTTTTCAACTTGCAGGTTTTTATTTGGCCATAGATTTGGTTAGCAATAACAACATGTTAGTTATTTGAAAGTACTTACAGATGAATTATCTTCAGTTATTGAAGGTTTGGTTTTGTTTTTTGTCGTATGGGATCTATGCCTATAACTCTATCATTTGGCCAAAAATCTTTGAAATCTTTTCCAAGAACAACAAAATGTTTTGTTTCTCCAGAGGAAGTTTCTTTGGCTGATTTTACGTATTTTGATATTGAGCAAGTTCAGAACTTCTTCAGGTATTTGCTTTTGTTTCAGAGAGGACTCATACATGTAAATAATATGATCTGTTTCAGGGAAAAGGTGTTTGAGAATAAACTTCCTATAATATTTAAGGAGGTGACTTGAAGATAGAGGGGACAGCTAGAAAGTGCCCCTTACTACTGACCGAGAAGTGACACACTAGTCACCACAGGTCAGTTCTTTCTAACGTGGAAGGGGATGCCAATTAGAAATATTTTCAGAAGTCTTCTAGTCCTCCCTTTATACGCATTGTCCAGAACAGGGTCATATATGCACCCCTAAGCCAATTATAGGAGTCAATTCTACAGTTAAGACTGAGTCATGTGGGAAATGAACAGGCACACCCTTCTTTGCTCTGCCAACAAGTAGGTAATAATGCTGGGTGGACAGCCAACTGTGTCAGCATCTATCCCCATTTTTCAGACATGGCAAGCAATGGAATAGCTGTGAACTGCATCTGGTTCCAAAGTCTTATCTTAATCACTACCCTAATCTTATCCTAATCACTATCCTAATCTTTTACCCTGAGAAATGTCTGGTTTGCACTAACTGTATTTGAACCATTTAACACAGACCAAATCTGATTTTAGGAAGACATATTTTTTTTTTTAGGACAGTACAGTCAACTCCTAACAATTTTTTAGTAATGGAGGCCCCTTACTGATAAAATAATTTCTACACATTTTGAAAAAATATACACAATGGTAGAGATACATTACAAAGATTTGTAAGAATGTGGGTTCATATCCACCTTGCAGTAAGTCTATTGCCACTGTGGATACTTGCCCAGACATACAATAAGAGTTCTTGCTTAAGTCCCTTCACCTCTTTTAACCTCTTTTCTCATCTGTAAAATAAGGATAATAAGACTTAATCTGAAACATTGATAGAAGGATCAGAACCAATGTATATGTACAGAGTTTACCATGATGACTGGTCTATGATAGGACCCAACAAAGCATATGCTATTATTTTATGCCTATGTATTGGTCAACCTTTCAGAAACCTAACAAGCAAGAAATTTGAAATATAGCCAATAAAAACAGAAATTTGAACCCATGGGAAAGCATTAATATGGAACACTTGAGCATCCTAGAATCAAAGTAACTGTTTAATGAAGAATTATG
Source organism: Scalopus aquaticus (assembly GCA_004024925.1). Classification (NCBI taxonomy): domain Eukaryota; kingdom Metazoa; phylum Chordata; class Mammalia; order Eulipotyphla; family Talpidae; genus Scalopus; species Scalopus aquaticus. The sequence goes on from PVIJ01002001.1 coordinate 92,084, forward strand.
CCTTGGAGATTTTACAGCATAGATTGTGAAACTACATTAACTTTTAAAAATCTCTAGGAAAAGTCATTGGCAACCAATGAAACCACTGAGATGTATAGGGCCGGCCTCTGTAACCATGCATGAACTGGGCTCACTCTCTGTTCATATATAAATGAACAACGTTTTTAGGATTCATAAGGTCAGAGAAGTATAGCAAACAGGATTTGGTCCAGTACATTATGTACACACAATTAATAAAATTGTGAAATCAGATTGTTGTGAGTAAACAAATCTTGCAGACAAGAATTATGCCTGAATCAAAACAAAACACATTTTTGTTTGTTCTATTCAATTTACCCATTAGACAATATTGTTAAAAGCACAAGATTTAATTTGATCTCAAAGTTTCCATATTATTACTGTTTTATGGAAGGACCATTCCATTTGTTATTTGTAAAAGTAAAGAAATTTCTTTTGGAGGACTAGTATAGGCTTAAATGCAGGGTATTTGAAAGAGAACTGTTCAATAAAAGCTTTGATTCATTTTAAGTTTCTCTTTAATGAGATTTATCATTTTGATTTCTAATTAAACTCATGTTCTGGGACTTAAGGAAAAAGTTGTTAAAAAAAATCTAACAAGAAGATACAGAGTTGTATACTTTCCTCAAGGAAATATTTAAATATCTTTTTTCTTATTTAGATGAGTCATTACTGAATTTTAAAATTACAAAAGGTGGTTCTATATTACAGGTCTCCTGGTTGTAATGGTAAATTTCTAGTTGCAACATAACCTGCACATAAACTATTCCATAAACTCCACTAAAGGGTAACAGCTATGCTTTTTTTCTACATCCTGCTACAACCTGCTTTCTTAAAGCAAGTTAAACTGATTTCTCGTGTAGAGAAGCCTTCTGAACTCCTTTTTCTTCTTGAAATCATAGAGGAGAGTGAAAAGGAGGGGAAAAAGAACTCTCCTTAAAAATGAATTTCAGCTCACCAATTAGCCAAACCAAATAAAGACAGTAAAAGGATTAAGATTGTGGACTTGTAACAGTGTGGTCCCCAGGAAAGGGGGAAGTTCCAGTTTCCCAGCCCCACCCTAGGGAGGGTGGAGCTGCGCAGGGACAAGCTGGAGAGGAGACTGAGAGAAGGAAGAAGGATAGAGAGCCAGCAAGGAAGGAAACCTGAGGAGGCACCTGGAGCAGAGAGACATATGAAGAAGCTGCACTTGTTCTTTGGTCTTGGACTGGTTGAAATAGATGTGGGTGAGAGACCCGTGGGGAGGTTAACAATGACACAGCGTTTATCTTGGTTTTGATTTTGCTCTTTTCCTTTCAGACTTGTCTGGCCATTTCTGCCCCTTTCCTATGGGTCCCCACCAGGAAGTACCTTAGACTTGTAGCAAGCTCTTGGACGAACCCTGATTGGCAGGGCCCCCCACAAAGGAATGGGTAACTTCGGGTGCTTGATTCAAAAACTAATTCTTTCTCTTCTCTTTGTGGCACACTAATTGTATTAAAGTTCCTTTCCTTCAGAGGTCTTATGCAGTAGAGTATGTTTTGTCTTGATGCAGCGGATGGCAGAACCTATTTAGGGCGGGCAGGTTGGGGGGTTCTGGGGTGCCCCTTTCCCTGCCCTGTCACAGATTCTAGAGTAAAACAAAAACAACAGGAGGATTACTGGGGCTTTGGAGGTGGATGAGTATAGCATAACAAACATCTATAGAGGTGTTAACCTATACCCCTAAAACATATACAGTGTTGTAAACTAATGTTACCTTAATACACATAATCTTAAAAAACCAAAATCCTAAGACCTTCATTAATCATGACAAATACATCACAGTAATATGTTAGTAGATGAATCTGGGTGAGAGGCATATATGGAAATTCTCTGTCTTATCTTTGCTACTTTCTGTACCTATAAAATTATTCCAAATTGAAAATTTATTAAAAGTCACATTGGGCATAACATGTGGCTCTGCCACGTTAGTTAACCTTGAGGAAATTACTGAACTTCTCTAAACCTTAATTTTATTCATCCAGAAAATGCCCATATGGTGCCTACCTCAAGACTGCTGTGAGGATTAAATGTTAATGAAGTGGTTGGCACAGTGCTCAGCATGATGTTGAGTATGCACCCCAAAAGATCTGGGCATTATAATGTTCAATGGAAGGCCAGTCACTTAAATTCACCATTTTCTGTTTTCCTCCTGATTTCTCAATATCTGCTGACACATGATAATCTTCACAATCATGCAAGTTCTCAACGCTTTTGCTGCTTTTCTTTCTCTGGATGTTATACTCAAACAGCAGATCCTGTTAAACGTATTCCTATAAAGCTCTCAGTTGTCACCTCTTTGTTCCTACCATTTCTACCCTGGCTCTGGCCTGCTTCTGTCTGATAAACCAGGACATTGTTTTCCAGGTTTCCAACCTCTTTCCTCTACTCCTGCAAGCCCTCCTCCATGATGGTCTCACTAATCTCTGAGTCCTACCAAACTTTTTTCCATTTTCTTTAAACTAAATGTCTCATGCTTTGGCTTTGGCATCCAAGACCATCTGTGAAGAAAGCCCAACCTACCTTTGCAGTTGTATTTCCCACTTCTCCCTATCATAGACTCTTAGATCTAGTTTACCTGAATCATTAGCTAGTTGTGAGATAAGTCTAAAACTTAATAACAGTGATATTAAGACAGAGACACTAGGAAAATAGAAAAGATCAAAGACTTAATGGCAATGCAGACTGCAGGTCATTGGTGGAATTATAAGTTATTAATTGAGGAAGACCTAACTTCTGCAAGCATATAGCAATGATGGGGGAAAGTAGAGGGGAAAAAACCCCAAAAAACAAGATATGTCTGAGCACTAGAAAGTAAGGTACTACCTGCTCTGGATCCTAAAGCAGTACAGGTGGGCAAGAGTTTGTGCAGAGCAGCAAAGACAAAAACGGTCCCACTGTAGAGGACAAAGTATAGACTAGCTGTTTAAACTAGTAACTCAGGTAGAGCTCCTGTACCCTGGGGAGGTTGAAAGACTACATACACATCACTGCCCGAGACCCCAAACTAGAGAAAAGCTATGCATCTAGACATCCTGAGGCCAGGACCCAGGCCAAGCTGCCTGCTGGCCCGTGACTAGGTTTAGGATAGCCCAAAGAATCAAAACCAACATATAAAATCTGATCTTGGACCAGGGACCCAAAGTCCAGGAAGAAATAACCACAAAAATCTAGTCAGGTTAGAAGGTTCTTTCCTTCCTCAGAAGGAAAAAAAAAAAGTCCTCTTTACCATCAGACTACAAGTTTCAATTCGATACACATGAGGGAACCTAATTCTACAAAAAGCAATAAAAGCAACAATTTCACTATAACCTCAGAAGTGACATCAATAATTATTCTAGAAGAAACTTTAAAATAAGTACTTTCAGGTCTCAAAAAATATGAAGAAATAGAATGTTTTAAAAAACAAGATTATTCAATAAAACAAGGAGAAATTACATTAAAGTGTCGGTATAAACACAACAATCAGATGTTCTGGAAGTGAAATAGAAAACCCAATTAATGGAATAAACAAAAAACAGAACTAGCAAACTGGAAGATGGTACTGAGGAATTTTACAAAGCAGCAGAGAGCTAAAAATATATTAAAGAACAGTTAAGAGATACAGATGATGGGATTATGTTTAGTGAAAGTTCCAGATGAGAATATAAGGAAAATGTGAAGCTATACCATCTTAGTATGATCTCATTATTTCATTTAAAATTGGAGTCATACCTCCTCTACCTCTCCTTCTCTTGGCCTTATTTTTCCCTATAGCACTTACCAGCTTCTAACATAACAACGCCTTTGCTGCTTTTCTTTCTCTTGATGTCATACTCAATCAAACAGCAGATCCTGTTAAACTTATTGCTATAAAGGTCTCAGTTTTTGTCACCTTATATATATAACAGCTTCTAACACACATATATATATATATACACATATATATATACACGTGTGTACGTGTGTGTGTGTGTGTGTGTGTATAAGGTAGAAATCCTACTGTATTCCCTCTACATTAGCGACTGTTACATTTTATAAATATTTGTTTGTTGAATGAGTGAATAATTAATGACCAAGTATTTTTCATAATGGAAGAAAAGCCATGAGACTACAGTATGAATATGAAAAGCAAAGATTTAAAATAAAAAGTCAACACATCATTGTGACAATTGGAGCAACATGAACTCACTGGTATGTCTGTGAATATTCAATTTCCTAAGTATGGCACAAATTTGACACTTGGTCAATCTAAATGAAGGCTTAAATAAGTGTTTTCTATAGATTCTGAAAATTTTCAAGATAAAGGGCTATAGGAAATAAAAAAATAAGTACATAGAAAAGAGATTGAACCCCAGTACTTGGCAGAATAAATAAAAATGAGGGAACTTCTTGGGGAATTGGAGCAGTCAGCAATGCCTCCCCTTCTTGTAAAACAAACAAACAAAAAACCCCATAAAACTGGTGGTGAGGGGAGGTAGGCAAAACTAACTAGGGTACTAGAAATGAGTCAAAAGGAAACAACAAATTGTGAAGCTGCAGAATTCTGGAAGATCAGAGGAATTCTGAGGCATTTCCTGGGGTGAATCCCATCCTCTTTCCTAGCATGATGGACGAGGTAGTGCCAACAGGGCAGGGATGGTAGTGAGAATTAACAGCTTCTCTTGCTTGAGACAGAAGGCAAGAGCCCATCCCCAGTGGTATTGTTAGTAATAGTGGCAAAAAGAGAGGGATAAAAAACAGGGAAGCACACCTCTGGCCTATATCCCAGCTCTTGTATACATAAATAAATAAATCTTAAAAAAAAAAAAAAAAAGGGAAGATGTAGAGTGCTTCTTAGCTGAGGCTGTGGTCCCGTTAGGGAAAAGAGACCAACAGACTAATTAAAAAATTAACAATGGGCCTCCCTGGTGGCACAAGGGATTAAGTCTCAGTTAAGTCTGCAGCCGCTGCAGCACTAGGTAGATCCGTGGCCAGGGAGCTTCCCACATGGCACAGCAGACCTCACCTGTCTCGCCCACTGCTCCCCTCAGCAGTGTATTTCGGTCCATCTGCCTTATCTGCTCCCCACTCTGTCTCTGGTGAATCCTCTCATCCCCAACCCCACACCTCTGGCCTACACTCCAGCTTTTGTATGCATAAATAAATAAATATTTTAAAAAATAAAATTAAAATAAAAAATTAACAATGAGAAAACCTGGAAAGAAGGGCTAAAAAAAGCTCTTCACACATCTGTATCAAAGTGGGAGAAGACCGAGGAGTACCCTAGATAGACACATAATTCTGGGCCGATAGAGGACGTGCACATGTGAGTGAAAGAACTAAAGAGACTGGGAGGGGGGACTAAAAGTAGGGAAAGACTAGGAAATAACCTGAACTTTGAATATGTACCTCAGTGCACCCACAGAGACATAGTTGAGGTGGAATATCTTTTGTCTCTAGGATTTTGAGCATAACTTCTGACCATTAGAAGACCATTAAACTATATAGATGCAGGCCTATTCCATAAAAAGCCAGGTTAAGAACTAAAATACCAGTTAAAATAACTGAGCAGAGAAAACAGCACACATATACCACAAAAGATTTTGTAGGTTAAGTTTAGGTGAATTGCAGAACACCCCCTGCCACAACGTTACATAAAATTCAAGAAGCACACAAAGAAATAAGAAAGCATGACCCATACTCAAGTAAAAACTGTGTATGTTCAGACACTGAATTTAATAAAGAAACACAACTCATAAAAATGACAAACACTACATGATTCTACTTATATACACCTAAAATAGTCAAAAGCATGGAAATACAAAGTAGAATGGTGGTTTCCAGGGGCTAAGGGAGGAGGAGATAGGGAGTTTCTGCTCAATGGCTATGGTCTTAGTTATACAAGATGAATAAACTCTAGAGATCTGTGATACAATATTGTACCTATAATAACAATTCTGTATAGCATACTTAAAATTTGTTGAGGGCAGATCTCATGTGGTTATACATGAGAACTGCCCTCAACAACTAAATGGGCAGGAGAACACTACTAAATGCCTACTACAGGTGTGTTAAAAATTTTAAAGGAAACAATGTTTAAAAACTAAAGGAAAAACATCACAATGAATCAACAAGATGGCAATTTGGCAACAGTGAAAAAGAACCAAATGAAAATTCTAGAGTCAAAAAGTGTAAAAGAAATGAAAGTTCCTAAATAGACTCAAAAACAGAATTGAGATGACAGAATTCATCTCGCAAACCTGAGGATAAAAAAAAAATGAGTCAATTTGAAAAACTAGATAATATTGAAGAAAAATGTCCAGATCTTCGAAGACCCATGGCCTAACCTAAGAATATCAACATACATGTAAGTTCCAGAAAAGACTAAGACGCAGAAAAATTAATTGCAGGAATACCCCAAAAAACTAAATTTGATGAAAATATTAATCTACAAATCCCAGCTCAAAAACCCTAAGCAGGATAAACATAAACAAAAGCATATCTAGATACCATGCTCACCACTGAAAATAAAAGAAAATCTTAAAAAGGAGGAAAACAACTATCACAAATAGGAGAATATGATTAGTTGCTAATGTCTCATCAGCAACAATGATGACCACAGGAGGTTGAAGGACATAGTCAAAATGGTGGGGGAGGGGGGGAATCAATCAAGAATTCTAAATTTAGGGCCTCCCCGGTGGCGCAACAGGTTAAGTCTCACCCTATGAAGCTATCCAGAGCCACTGCAGCATGAGTTCGATCCCCGGCCAGGGAGCTTCCCACATGGCGCAGCAGACCTCTCCTGCCTCACCCACTGCTCCCCTCAGCAGTGTACTTCAGTAGATCTGCCTGTTCTGCTCCCCACTGTCTCTGGTGAATCCTCTCACCACCCCACACCTCTAGCCTACACCCCAGTTCTTGTATGCATAAAAAAATCTTTAAAAAAAAAAACTCTAAATTTAGTTAACACTGCCCTTCAAATATAAATTTGAAATGTATTCCAAAACAAAGAATTTGTTGCTGGCATGCTTGCCTGCCATGGAACACTAAAGGAAGTCATTCAGATGAAAGAAAATCACAGTAGATAAAGTAACTCGAATCCATGGAGGAAATACGAAAAGTAATAGAATTGCTAAATATGGGGAAAACATAAAGCAATACATCGTCTTTCCCTCTAAGGTCTTTAGAAGAACCTGGCAAGATGGCTGCAGAGGGAAGACACTGGGCATTCCCCTCCACATGCTAAAAATAAAACTGATGCAAAACAAACCCAAAAGCCCTAAGGGAAAAGCTAATTATCGGACCAACTGAAAGGGAAGGAAAAACTCTTAAGTGAACTTTGTTTAAAGTAATAACAGGGCAGTACAATCCACAAGAGGGAGGAGTGGTGGGGTGCTAAGCGCCCAGCAGCTACTGACTTGGGCACAAGCCAACAGCAGGCCTCCTCAGATCCAGCACCGCCCTGGACAAGGGGGTGTGTGAACAGGCACCCAGGATGGAGGGTGAGCTCAGAAGTGAGGGCACGGAGCAAGGCCTACTGGCTTGAATCTGAGACACCTAACATGAAAGAGCTGTAGTCTGAACCAGGTTAGAGCATCCAGACTTCTTTACCAAAGAGAGTACTACTACTGTCCGGGCTGAGTTATCGGATACCCTGCTGCTCCCCATTCCAGGCCCAGAGATCCAAAACATGTGCAACTCCTCACAAAGAAATGCCTTACAACAGGAATTTCAAATTCCTGAATACACCAGATGTGATTCTTTGATACCCGTTGCCCAGGTCCTCTCTAATACTCACTTCTCCTTGCTGGTACCAGGATTCTAACAAGTAAAAAACAATAGTGGAAGTTTATCCTTACTAAAACCCACACAAAATAGATAATGAGGAGTCAAAGGACCTTTATGCTAAAACAAAAAATGACAGAATGATAGAACAAAAACCTGAAAGGAGCATGATTCAGTGGAGGTGAAGAATATGATAGAAGGGGAATTGAGGGCAACAGTACAGGCAACTCTGATGGACCTAAAAAACAAAACAAACAAAACACAATAACACAGGCTATAAAATGGAATGAAGATAATGAAAATATCAGGCAGCTACATTGAGAAGTAATGAATACTGTACCTGATTTAAAAGATACAATTTGAGGGTCTTAATACCAGACAAACAGTAGCAATGGAGAGAATGAATTTGAAAACAAAACCCGAAACTATTAAAAGGAGAAATAGACAACAATTAGAGCTGGATATCATAATATCCCACTCAATACTTAATAGGGAGAAAATTAGCAAGGGTATAGCAGACTTGCACAACACTATCAACCAGCCTTACCTAAAAAACACTATCTAGCACTCCATGAAGAGAGCAAAATACACATCCTGTGAACATTCTTCAGGATAAACAACATGATGGGCCATAAAACAAGTCTTAAGAAATTTAAGAGGATTGAAATGATTCAAAATATATTCTCCAACTATAAATAAGTTTAAACAGTCACTAGAGGGAAATTCAGAAGTATAATTACCATTGTTTTTGTTTTGTTTTGTTTTAGTGTGTGTGTGTGTGTGTGTGTGTGTGTGTGTGTAGAAGAACTGGGGTATATGCCAGAGGTGGGGGGGGGTGAGAGGATTCACTAGAGACAGAGTGGGGAGCAGAACAGGTGGATCTACTGAAATACACTGCTGAGGGGAGCAGCAGGAAGGACAGGAGAGGTCTGCTGCGCCATGTGGCTAAGGACTGAATTCACGCCACAGCAGTGATAGTGCTGAGACTTAACCCCAGGCCCCCAGGGAGGCCCAAGTTCCATTGTTTAAATTGTACCAGAGTTGCCAGTACTGTTGCCCTGAATTTCCTTTCTGTCATGCTCCTCAACTCCATTGAATCCTGCTCAGTTACCAAAGCAACACAAAGCTGTTACAAGAAAATAAGAGACTAATTACATCTCATGAACACACACATGAAAATCCTTAACAAATCAGCAAATGAAACTCAGCAACATATAAAGAAGATTAAACACCATGATGAAAGTGGGATTTATATGACCATGTCATCTATGGGAATCCTCACTCCTCTGTTCTTTTTATTGAGGTAAAGTTGGTCTACATTATTGCATCTTTAGGGATTATCAGTTCAAACCTCCACAAATGTATCTTCATACCATGTCTACCACCAATGCCCCAGTAATCCTCCACCATGCTCCACTAGGCTCCCTTCCATCCCTCTCACTCCACCCTACCACCCTCTCATTCTGGTTGCCTTAGTTTAGCAGTAAGAGTCAATTACTGGTTTGGTTGACTGACCCTTAGTTATGTTTCTCTATATTCCACATATAAATGAGACCATCCTGTATTTATCTTTCTCCTCCTGACTTACTTTGCTTAGCATTATCCTCTTTAGTTCCAGCCATGTTGTCACAAATGACAAGAGTTCATCGTTTTTGTTTTCTAGCTGAGTAGTATTCCATGCATACCACATTTTTCTGATCCACTTCTTGTCCTTGGCACTTAGGTTGTTTTCAAAACTCACATTTCAGACCAGTATAAATCACCACTGGTGGGTTGGCTGAGCATCGTAATCAAGCAATACAGACTTTCCATAGTTATTCATAGGGTGTAGGAAACAAAGTAACCTATTCCTACTGAAATTATAGATATCAAAAAAGATAATGAATACCATAAAAGTTTCAGAAAGCAAGATTTCCAATGCCAACCTCGAGCCATGGGTTTAAACAACTGACGTGGATTTAAAACAAAGAAAGATGAAAAAGTAGATGAACAATGAGCTAGATTTTCAGTTCCAATATATCCAGGACTCAAAATGACCATGCACCAACCAAATCCAGGTGGAACCTAATTTCAGCTGCTCTAGGGGTGATCCTAGGTGAAAAATGAGACTCTATTGGAGAAAGGGTACTTTATCACCTGGAATACAGGTGAGACTTCGCAGAAAAGGAGTGTTCCTTTCTCCAGTTGCACATCAACTCAAGCCCTGAAATTCAGTGTTAGTTTATAGGTTCATCCACACCTGGATCAACAGTTAAGGTAACAGCACTTCCAAGCTGTAGAAAGTTCACTTCTAGGTTCCTGCTTTTGGAGATGATTTTCTGCAGGAGGATGTTGCATCTAACCACCCACCTAACCCAAGTAAGCCTGGTGGAAAAATATACCAGATCAATCCACAAATACTGTTCTAAGAGATATGAGAGAAAGCTACAGTTACTGTTTTCAGGAAACACCTGCATACACCAAAAACTCTCATATTCATCTCTAGGAATCAGAAAAAGAAGTAGTGTAGAAATAACAGTGTTTTCAGTTGGTCATTCATTTCTGCATGTTTTAGAATTACAACCTTCAACCCACAGTATTAGTAAGTTAGCCAATTTTGTACTATAAATGGATATAAAAATAAAATGGTTCAACATTTTTTATATATAACAAGCTAATTATTTCCATTTTTTAAAAGTAATGCTTCAGGTAAGACTGTAAAACCATTTAGAAAGCCTCTGGATGTCACAGGGGATTTGAAATAATGCAAATGTCAACAAAAGATTCAGACTAATATTTTAAACAATGAAACCAGGAGAAGAGACAGCTATGTATTTTGACAGAATCTGTGCAAAATCTCTTTTCCACTAACTAAAAGTAAAATCTTAAGTAGTTATCACCAAGAAAAGTATATCTCCAGTATTTCTTACTTTTCCTGGAAATTCCTCATTAAACATAGCTAATTTCAAAAATTAAATTTGTCTGATTATACATACAAATCATCAATGCTTATGTTTTTCTGGATGAATTTTAAGCACGTCAACAACATATTTCTATGTTATCAATAATTCATAGCAGTTCTACAGACCATATGCAATTTTATTTAAATAATTTAACACTGCACAGAAAGCTGATTTCTAAGTATAAAAATAGATAGTTTAGCAACCAAATACAAGCACCACACAGAAACAGATTACACATACACTATCGGGCCTTTAGGATATTAAGGCAATGTTAATATCTCAAGTAATTTTATGAGAACATTTTACTCATATAGATGCTATTAAAGCATCTCAAGATAGGCAGAGGTCCCAACTTCTTCAGTATGAAATTGTCCCTTCCAGTTTTCTTGTCAATATATTAATGATTCTTCTTAAATACTGTACAGTGATTAGTCTAAATTGACGAATGGGCTATCAAAGCCACTATCTTGTTGATTAGACAAAGGAGCAATTAATTTTCTCAGAGACTGCTGGCGTACTGAAGACGGCACTGCCTTAGGATGGGGTGGGTGTCCAGGAGACACACTGATCTTCCCTGGCTGGGAATACATGCTTTCTTCTGACAGGTCTGGAGCATGACCATTCTGACGGTTCATTGGTTGGTAAATCAGATTTTTCTCTGTGTCTGAAAGAGAACTAGTTGCTGGAAACTGCTTGAAATTAAGTGATTCAGTTAGCACATCCAGAGTGCCCTGGGGCCTACCATGTAAAAACGGCACTTCAGGATTGACGCAGGGTAGAGTGGCACTGCTGGAATGCCAGCCTACAGAGTCACGGAGGTCCCCTCCCTCCTTTACTGGAGGTTCCCCAACACCCAAAGTTTCACTTTTCTCAGATACAGCATTTTCACTTTCCGTCAGTGGATTACACTTATATACTTTTAAACCAAGTCTTTCATTAGGACTTCGGAAGGTTATATGTATGGATCCAGATTCAGAGAGAGTCGGGGTATATCTCAGTGAGGATTTACTTCCACAGGATCCAAGAAAGGGGTACGCAGCAGAACGCAGAAGTGATTCAGAGCCCGAGTCACAGTGGAGTCCGTCCCTCTTGTGCAAACCAAAGCCTCTTTCGCCTTCGCAAGGAACAAACTCAGGAGAAATATTCCTTGGCAAAACGTCTCGGCGTTTGCAACTGGTATCCCCAGACTCAAAGTCTGAATGTGATCTTGAGCCCACAGGCTTTAAGTCTCCAGGCTGTGTGTCCTCCAACCTCATTCGCAAATCACAGGCAGCCCTCTTCTTAGGGACTTGGTTGCAGGCACTCCCAGGGGCAGCTTTTACACTGTTTGATTTGCTTTCAATGTGATATGGTATATTCTGATTCACAGCATCTCTTTTTGATTTTTCAACTCCAGTCAGCATCTCTGAAGTCAGAGGCAGTGCTACTATATACAAGGGAACATAAAATTAGGGGACACAAAATTAGGAGAAAATTAACACTGAAAGAGAAGAGAAAAAATTCGTTTTTATGTATTCCCAAAGAAAGCACATATAAGTTTATTCATTCTCAAAGAAAAGACATCAGTGCTGGACATTTTAAATTTTTCTTTTACATATATTCATTAGATAAAGCTAGGTAAGTTTGGTAGTAAAATCTGGTATATTTATTATTACTGGTATATTTATTTTCTGCAAAAGATGCTACAGCACTTCAAAAGCCAACTTCAATGTATCCATTCCTCCTCAGTTGTCAAGTATATAGTTTCTGATGAAGAAAGTTTACTGTAAGAATTCCACTGCCCAATACCTATCTACCTAGACACAGTCACACACACGGGCAAAGCTAGAGTTTCTGATTTAACCAGCTAAAACACTAAATCTGGTCAGAAGCAAAGCAACATGCAAGGAGCACTGGCACCATACCTCAGTGCTTTCTTCGGACAGGCCAGGGTGGTCCATGTGAATGATTTGCTTCTGCTGGGGACATCATTTGCACACTGCTACTCTAACTCTTAACAACTTTATTCTTCTTATATGGCACTGCCCTTTCATATCCAAGGTTCACGTCATCATTACAAAATCTACACAACTCATCTTTGTGCTTTGTGATGTTTATGAACATCAGATTGTGGATTCCTGATCAGTTCTTGCTTCAAGCTTTCCAGGATTCAAAAATCCCATTCCTCACAGATATGTTCAAAATTCTCCAGTATGACTGGGAATTGACCTTTTTTTTTTTTTTCATTTCCATCTGCTTTTGCTTTATATATTCTTTTTTTTTAAAAGATTTATATTTTATTTATACATACAAGCTGGGGTACAGGCCAGAGGTGTGGGGCGGCGAGGGGGTTCACCAGAGACAGTGGGTAGCAGAACAGGCAGATGAGAAATACACTGCTGAGGGGAGCAGCGGGCAAGGCAGGAGAGGTCTGCCGCACCATGTGGGATTCTCCCAGGCCGGGTTGTTGAACTCGAGTCGCCGCTGCCGACAGCTCCACAGTGCAGCGCTTAACCGCTGCGCCACCGGGGAGGCCTTTTGCTTTATATATTCTAAAACTACTTTCAACACATAGAAAGAATTACTTAGATTCCACATAGAACTGAAAACATGTATTTGTCTTTCTCTGACTTAATACTTTATTTAGTATAATGCCTTCAAGGTCTATCCATGTTGTCACAAATGATCAGTTTCCATCCTTTCTGTGGCTGAATAGGATCTCTAGAGTGTGCGTGTACACACCATGTCTTTTATTTCCATTCATCCGTCAATGGACACAGGTTGTTATCATACCTTGGTTACTGTAAATAAGGTTGCAGTGAACAGTGGAGTGCATATATCTTTTCAGATTAGTATTTGTATTTTCTTTGGCTAAATCCGAGAAGTAAAATTGCTGGATCATATGGTAGTACCACTATAATTTTTTGAGGAAAACAAAAACACCTACAATAAAAACTATGCACATAGAAACCAGGCTGGTGGTTACCAACAGAGGAGAAGCGGGTCGACAGGAGGGAAAAATACAAACTCCTGACAATACCTAGTCATGGGGATGTAATGGAGACCACGGAGGCTGTAGTTAGTAATATGGCATATTCGAAAGTTGCAGAAAGAGTAAGACTCATTGCATACACCACATTTGTATCTATATATGGTAGTGATGGTTACCAGACTTATTGTGGTGATCATTTCAAAATGAATACAAACACCGAGTCATTAAGTTATACATCTGCAATTAATACGTTATATGTCAATTATACCACACTTAAAAATAAAACACAAACTTATTATCTTACCCCCACTGCCCCCACCAAAAAAGAAAGAAATCATTTATAACTTCTTGGGAGACTGTAGTTCACTGTGAACTACAGCTTTGTTTCCTTTTATCTTAGCTTTAATTCAACTAATACTGTACTCTATAAGCTTCTAAAATTAATACATGCCTGAATTTTTAAATTTTAAAAGTTTAAAAGTTGTTTAAAAGTTGTCTTTCAGTAAGTTTATCACAGCCACTGTAATGTAACTGCTGATGTTTCACCCTATACTATTTTCTATTTAAATATATGCTTTCTAATAGTATTTTTTTTCTTCTTTCTTAATTATGTTTGATAGAAGTCATTTTCTTCCATGATTTTTGCACACTAGTTTGAAAGTTAAATATTCTATTTCTTCTCTATCAGTTATCCTTAAGTCTTAAGAATACTTTTTTTGGGTCTCCCTGGTGGTGCAAGGGGTTAAGTCTCAGCACTATGAAGCTATCTGCAGCCACTGCAGCACGAGTTCTGTCACCTGCCAGGGAGCTTACCATATGGCACAGCAGACCTCTCCTGTCTCACCCGCTGCTCCCCTCAGCAGTGTATCTCAGTAGATCCACCTGTTCCTCTTCCCACTCTGTCTCTAGTGAATTCTTTCACAAACCCCGCCCCCCGCCGCCCCCCCCCACCTTTGGCCTATACCCCAGCTCTTGTATGCATAAATAAATAAATCTTTAAAAAAAAAAACTTTTTTTACTCATACTTAAACCTGTGTTTTTCTAGGAATGGCAAGAGTTATCAGTATCTACATTCTCTCCTTAATAATAGTAAAAATATTCTGTGTCATTATCTGCAAGTACTCTGCTTTCTACAAATACAGGTCCAGCTGTTTATTCTATTCTCTCCTCAGCTAGACATTTTGTTTGGAGTTTGGTGTCCCTTTTGGCGCTGGCTTTCCACAAACATATGGTGATTCTTGATTGAATGTCTTTTAGCTGTCCTGAATATGAGATCAGTTTGGGCTCCCTTTCAAAGGAGTGGAACAGAGTGGGAAGGAATGACCTGCAGGGTATAAAGACTGAATAGCCGGTCCTGTGGGCACATGGGCTCTGTCTCTGTGGTGATGCGGGTCATCGGGAGCACTGACCTCTCCTGGACACTGTACCTGTTGCTCTTACCCCACCCAACAATGGACTTGGGAAAGCAGGAGAAAGAGAAATAAAGTGACTGCCCCTGGTTACTGTTGCTCTAGAATATCAACTAATGACCCCACTGGCGTCCCCTAGCCTGCATCCCCTAAGCCTACTACTTCTGGAACACACCACCTCCGTGTGGGGACCAATTTTGATATTGTTCCTACTTAGAGCTGTCATTTTCTGAAAGTTTTGAACTGAAGTTTCCATTTTTTCCTACACCATCTGCTTTCTTTCAGGGGTTTCTCAGAGCTTCGGGTCTATGAATCAAATATTTTTAAAGCTATTAATTTCTTCTTTTCATTTTTTATTTGTTGCTTTAAAATTTTTTCTGTCATTTTTAGGGATGCAAACAGCAATAGGGCATGATGGGTAAGCTTACCTGTGTGAACTGGAAATCCTGCACTCTTTTTTTGTTAAGTTCCCAGTTTAAGTAAAACATGCAATTTCATAAATTAACTCTCGCTCCTTATACTTTCTGCTCTTTTTCACACTGAAAATATTAAAATGTCTAAAGTAAAAGGGAGAAAAGATTTCTTCAGGTAACTCATTTTGACATACCTGACTGTGTAGTTTTGCTCTGGTATCTATTAGATGTAGGTGTTTCCAGCAATTTTGCCATTGTAACAAGTTTGCTTGCAGCATTCATAATCTTTTTCTCAGCCCTGTGGGGAATTGCAGAACATTAAATTAGTACTGTTTATAGAGAAAAATTAGTTTCCTTGGTCCCAAGATTTCCATTTTCCTATTAGTGCTACCAACATTTAGGGTATCGCAACCACAGTCTTTCTCTTAACCCCCAGTGACCGCTTATCATGCAGAAATAGTTAATTTTGTGGTTAAGGAAAAAGCTTAGAAAACAACAATGGGATCTCCCTGGTGGTGCAAGAGGTTAAGTCTCAATACTATGAAGCTATCCACAGCCACTGCAGCACGAGTTCGATCCCTGGTCAGGGAGCTTCCCACATGGCACAGCAGACCTCTCCTGCCTCACCTGCTGCTCTCCTCAGCAGTGTATCTCAGTAGATCTGCCTGTTCTGCTCCCCAGTCTGTCTCTGGTGAATCCTTTCACTCCCCACACCTCTGGCCTACACACCAGATCTTGTATGCATAAATAAATAAATCTTTAAAAAAAAAGAAAAAGAAAACAATGTGTGTGCCTGGTACTCCATTGTTTGTTTACACTGAGCCTACCCTTCTGGTTTTCCATTATCCTGCAAAATCTGTTGGAGACAAGTCAAATAATATTTGCGCATCTTTCGGGCGGTTTCTTGACGTTCTCGTAATACCTCTTCTTTCACCATTTCCGCAGCTCTTTCCTTACTTTCCTGAATATAACGCAGCATATCACCTGGTGGAGGGACAGAGGAATACCGTAGAATGCATTTTTGTTAGCAGTTTTTCAAAAGCAGAGAGAGGCAGACTTCAAGACCCATTTTCTGGGAGACGAAGTTGTAGATGGCATATTTTAAAACTTACACTTTTCCACAATCATTGAAATGGTATATTTTAAATCACCATTTTGATAGACTAAGAGGAGAAGTAATCTACAATTTCCTCCAGAGTGATGACAGCCATTCTATAAGCATGATGTAAGGAAACACAGCATTTTCCTAGAGACATTTTTTCATATTCTGAAACACTGAGCAAGAAAAAAAAACTATAAATGAGAAATAAAGCATTTCAACTGTACAGTATATTCCGTTAAGCCAAGGGGAAAAATAAATATACAGAAAGAGTGAGGCAGAAAGGCAGAGGGAAGCAAACACAGAGACAGAAGGAGGTAATATGAGCAGATGCATAGACAAGATTCAGATTCTACTATTTATCTGTACTCTAAAATTCCATATTTCATTACTTAATTATTTCAGCAGCACCTACAAGTATTTAAATAAAAAGAACAATACAATCCATGAGAAAGATGTGCAAAAGGCTATTTGAAGGACTGGTAGGGGCCTTAATGTTGCCTTATAAAAATACTTTATTTCAAAATAATTCACAGCTTTCAAGTTCTCTTTTTATCTTTAACTCACTATGTTTTGATTGGGGCTAGCATTAGTTGAGGTTCACAATTTTTACGAAATAGAGCTACATCTAAAGTAGCCCCGTCCCAGTTATATAAAGGATTCCAATTCATAGAGGACGCTCCCTGCTCTTATTAGCAGTAGGCTTTTCCTGAAAATTAGACATTGTTTGCAAAATACTAACTGGGAGATTGTTTTTCATTATCTGAAGTGGGAAGACTTTAAATGGAGTACTACATCAACAGAAAACCTCTCACCAACTCCTAAAATGTAAAACAATATACACACAAACAAGTTCTCATATTTTGATAAAAAATAATGCTTAAAATTTTACTTCCTAATTAATATAACTTAACAAAAATTTGCTTTGTTTGTAGTGCCAGCAACACCTCAGAAGCAAAACCTCTTTACCGATACTGAGTAGACTTTTCAAACCATTGCACATGATTCTGCTGATCTACTGATTATATTCAGAACTTGAGACCTTTCCCACCATTTGCTGAAAATGAACGCACGTTTAGGAGACTAATATACATTTCTCTTCTGTAGACACTGGACTCACAGACATTCTATGCGATGCTATAATAAAAACCCAGGTGGTAGTCTACTGGGAAAACAAACCAAACACTCTGCAGGGCATGTCACACCACTAGCATTGTGAAGGACTTGATGAGGAGATTTTCATCTACCATTAAATTCTTTATCAAACCAATGAGAAACAACAGAACAACTCCTAACAATCCACTTTCTGTGGTTCTTAAAGTTTATGATAGGAAATAATAATTGCTAACTTAAAAGTGACATTTTCTCTGCTATCAGTTACTTACATTGTAAGATTATGAAATTTTGACTTTATTATTGTTACCAAAAAAGAAAAAGGATAATCAACAACATAACAATAACTCTACCTCATGTCACTCCCAAAAGCTATTACTTGGGCAAAGTAATTCATTATGGCATAATTCAGAAAAGATATCAATGCTCTCGTCTAAAAATGGGTTTAAAAATCACAGAAGGCTATTTAGAAAAATTCCCCCAAATTACTACTTTTAATTAACTCTGAATGTACCTAATAACAACGACAACAAAAGACCCAAACAATCTTAAAATCTTGAGAGTCTTTTTAGAGACTTACGTTTAATTTTTTTCACAGCTTTAATGTACTGCCCTCGAAGTTCTTCCAAGGCTACCCCATGGCATGGCAGACAAGCATTTTGAATGGCCCCTTCTGACAATGACCTAAAGACAAAACAAAGATTGCCAAAACAGAGATCAAAACTGAAAAACTTTGAGAAAATACGTATTTATACAGTCTAATAAGTATGTGCTTTAAAAAATCACATACTTATCAAAACAGGAGAAATATAGTGACATCATATAGATTTACTACATGATGAAAATCTATACAACTATTGAAATGCATATTCTAGGAGAGTATCTAATGCACAGGGAAATGTTAATCTTATGATAATAAGATTACAAAGCAGTTTATAGGATAGTGTCAATATTAGAAACGTGCATACATTAAAATGTGTGTGCATAAAGTGATTTAAATGGTAGAAAGCAAGAGACTAACACAGGGCATCTTCTGGGGACAGGGCTTTTGAAAATTTTCTTCTTTTCTACATTTTCGTTGTATAACAGTAACAATAATTGATTTTCTTGGTATGAAATGATAAAAAAAATTAAAGAAACTTAGAAATAAACATCTTTAAAACACTAAAATTCTACCTTGGCGGTGTTTTACAAAGAGTTCTCAGTTCTTCCAATTTATTCTTCATGTCGTTGTTTTCTTCAATTAAATCCTCAACAACTTTATTATTCTCTTCTAAAAAAGAAAATTTATAGTATATTGGTCAATTAATCTCTTTTTTCCCCTCAGCCTTCCTTTCCTTAATTTCCCAGTGACAACATTCATAGAGGAGACTGAGTTATTTCAGGTTGCTCCCTTGTGTAATTCATTCCCTGATGAGCCCTATATGACCACTCCTTGTTGTTTTCTCAGCACTGAAGATCTGTATTCCACCTTCACCTTGCTCTGGGTTATGGTTGTCTGGGAATAGGTTTCCAATTGCTTCATACACATGTGTTTCATCTTCTAGATGAACTGAAGCTCTGCAGAAACATACTAGATTTCTAATTTCATATTCCCTGTTGGGTCCTGGGGCAACATCATCATTGAAGAAATACTTTATACAAAATTAAGTAGGTGCCATTTTCAGGGTGATGAAGAGACTAATGGAGTCCATGTGAACAAAGCATGACTTTCAGGTTCAGAGACAGAGTTTAGATCCTACCTCTTACTAGCTGGAGCTCAGACAAATTGCTTAACTTTTTGGAACCTAAGTTTTTTCATATGTAAAGTGGGGATCGTTTTACCTATATTGAAGGTTACAATAAAAATTAAAGAGTAAATGCACAGCACCTTATACAAGGCCTGACAACACCATGTTCAGTAAATAAGTAGGAATCCATGTGTCCTACTATGCCACCCTCTCTACCTACCCCATAAGTTGCGGAATGAATCACTATTTATTCCCCTTATATTGATTGATTGATACAACTAGCATGTTTTTAAACCAATTACTCTTATTCCATTACCTTTCAATAATGCTACCATGGACAGGGGAAGAATGAATTTAAGAAGCAACCACAAGTAGCAAAAATATTATCACCTGACAGATTTACATTAAGACAAAAACTGAAATCCAATTATCAAATGACTTAAGTTCTGATCTATTCCCTTTCATCAGCCACTGTTTTGCACTAACTATCAATCTTCTTGGGTTATTTCTAAGTCTATGAATTACAGGCAATATCCTCAAAAAAAGACAGTGTAGAATAATTTTTATGATCACAGCATATGGTGTTAAAAGGTGTGACTTACAATCCAACTGTCCTTGTCATTTTCTTACATAAAACAAATTTTCTTGGTGTTCATGTAATTTTATAAAAGCTATATCACACCTACTTCTACCGATAGACAAATACCTCATTTACTCTCCTGGCCTCTAAAAGAGTTAAGTAATTACAGTGGGAATTGCAATTGTTAAAATTTTGATCTCAAAATTCTTAAAACCCTTTCTTGCCTTAAATTATTCTAACAAACTTATTAAGCAGGAGGTGGGAGTAGGTGGCGTCCCTTAGTCCACACTGTCTACCACATGTGTTACGATGCTGGGTACGAGCTAAGTGTGGGCATATGACTTGATCCTTGATTCCATCGCTTCTATACTCCAAGGGAGAATGCAGACAATAAATTATTGCAAAAATGATGACGGTTATAAAAATCATAAGTGCTCTGGGGATTATGTAACAGAACCTAGCCACGTCAGGGTTGGTCAGGAAAAGTCTGCTTGAGGACATAATGTACTGGGGGACAGATGAGTAGGATTTGGCCAAGACTGGAAGATGCTTTGGCAAAAGAAGAGCATAAAAAGAGGTGCCAGTAAGAAAGACAATGAAATCCAGGTTCTTGCTCTACTGAGAGAAGACAAGGAGCAATGAGGCTGGAAGAGCTGGCAGCTTCTTAACTGTATTTCATACTGACAGGTCATTGAGGGCTTTTAACAAGAGAGTGTCAAGATCTGATTTACTTTTCTAAAAGGTCCCTCTAGCCTCCCAATGGAGAATGGATTAAGGGGTAAAGCTGAAAGCAAAAAGGCCCTGGCAAGTGAAAGAAGTGAATTAGAAAAAAAAGTGTACCTACCACCTGGTTTTTCTGGATGATGCGATTATTTGGCAAGTTTGCAATCAACTCATCATTCATTCAAACTTGTATGACTGTCTGTATGTATGTAGAAGGCACCATGACTACAAGACATATTCTTTTTTCTCAGGAAACTCATAGGTCAGAGAGGGCATCAGACACGTAACAAAGAACGGTAATAAAAGGAGGAGCCAGCTGCTAACAGGGCCACACAGAAGTGACAAATCTAACCCCCAGTGGGCTCTGGATTAAGGAGGGCTCTGAAGATAAGGCATCTTCACAGTTGACAAATCCCAAAGGAAGAGGAAGAATTAGAATGACATGAGAATGAAAGAGTGCAATGTAGGACAGAGTGACACCATCATATGCAAGGTCCAACAGTTAAAGAAGATTCCTGACCAGTTCAGGATCTGAACCATTTCAAGTGTAAGGAGAACAGAGCACAGGATATAAGGGAAGAGAGAAAGGTAAGAGGGAACCCCATAGTTCCACTTCCTCAGAAAGGCATGGGGAAATGGCAGAGGACTCCGCTGTTTAGGTTATCACCCTGACAGCAAATTGTGAAGAATGGACTGGACTAGATCGGAAGAGGGCCAGATCAGAACCGTCAGCCTTGTTCATAACTTGTCCCTCTGCCTAAAACGCTGTTCTTTTTGACAAGCACCTTCAATCTTGAAATCACTTCATGCTTAGTAAAGCCTTCCTTAACTCTAATAGAGAAAAGTTGATTGACACACTTTTTTCCAGGTTTACACAAACCCACTGCCCTTAGCACTCATGTTGCAACGTTTTGTTAATCTGTTTATAATTCTCCTCACTTGAAGACAACTTTCTTGAAGGAAAGGAACAGAGTCTTGTACGTCTCCATCAGAATTGGAATTATCTGAAACTAGTATCTAGAATCTCACTTAATACCTATCCATTCAATCATAAAAGGAAGAAAAGCTCCAATTTCCCACTTCTGCATTCAGTAATAATTTGGTTAGTAAAAACATGGTCCAGATTAGTTCACATTAATCCCAAAAGAGAATCAGTGCCTATATTGACTAAAATGTTACATTTCAACAAGGTCCAAAATGCTAACCTCCAATTTTTTCCACTACAGCTTTGTGTTTCCTTTCTAAATGCTGAAAATGCCTACAGCATTTCTCCAGTTTTCTTTTCAGATCTTGACATTCCTGCTTTGACTTTTCAAGTTCTTGGAAGCAGTGTCCACAGCATGAATCTTTAATTTCAAGGATCTTTTTCTTATCTGCAAAAATTAAATAATAGCAAATTTTTATATCAGTTTAGACTAAGAACAACCAAAAAAAGGGAAGGAAACCAGATGAGCTAAAGGCAGCAATGTAACAGAAAGGAACACTATGTAGAAAAGAAAAAGAAGTAGGTTTAAATCCTGTATCCATTATTTCCTGACTATGTAACTCAGCATATAGTAAACTCTCTGAGTCCTCGCTAACAAGAAACAGCAATCTTCAAGAAATGACTAATACCAGTAGTGGGGTAAGAAAAGGGAAGATGAGACAAGAATAAGTTTTGCTGTAAGATGGTAAAATAATTTATCATGTTATGTTTAGGATTATTTGATCCTTTCTAATGAATTCATTAATGTGCTTGCTTTTTTAGGAAAAAAGACCGAAGAAAGATAAATAAATCATTTTATTATAGACTAATTTAACTTAGGCTAATTTCTTTTGTAATTATTAAGACTTCCCAAAACCAAATAATACCTAAAATTTGTTTCTATCCAACTTACTAATTAAAATATAATTCTTAGGATATTTCAAGTATTAAAAACACATATAAAATGAAACCAAAAAGTAAGAAGGAAAGTACAAATTTAGGTAGTATTAACACCTACCTAGTTGGCAATAAGAAATTCTCAACTATCTAGAAACTAGAAGTGAGAAGAAAGGGTCTATAAATGATGATATAACTGCCAAATGACCTCTTAGGAAAGGCAGAGATTCTCTAAGATTCTGGTAATGTTGCCCACTGAACTAGAAATGTGTCAAAATTAAAATTACTGATTTAACACATATAATTTGCTTGAGCAATTCTTAGTTCTTTTCCAGGTTACAGTGAAGACAACAGATAAGAAACAGAGTATGAACATGTTTATATCTAGAAGGAAGCAGTGGGTTGTCATGGGCAAATAGGTTAAAAAAATGGGAATTAATAAAGGATAGGCCAATTCCTAGTTCAGAAACCTCAGTGAACAGGCAACACAAGCCCTGTGGTCTATGGTGAGCTCTGAATACCTCAAGGAGCTGCAGTGCACTACAATGGTTCATTTTCATAATGACAACTCTAAGTCATTAAGGAAAAGTTAAACCATTAATTCATCAAATATCCAAGAAAGGTAAACTCTACAAGGAGGAAACACATATAAATCAGAAAACAACTAATATAATTCAGAAAGAATTCCATTAAAAAAACAGCTGAAATAAGTTTCAGTGATTTGAATGAAAATGTCTCCATTATTTGGCAACTCTCCATGTAAAACTCTGGATTTCTCAATGAAGTCAGGGAATAAAACCATGAATCCCCTATTAAAATTCTCATTATTCTCCTTATCAAATGGAAGAAAAGCCATGACAAGATACAACTAAGAGTGCCTAAAGCAACCCTGTCTTCTACAGACAAATGAACTTGAGGGAGAGGACACACTAGGGAGGAGTAATAGCACTATCTGTTCACGCATAAACTGTATCCATCCTTTTATGCTCAGAGCAATTACAGAAATGTGAGGAGGAGGAAAATTCCATTACCAGGTTCTGCTTCTGTTTCTGGCAAAGCCAAGGGCTGAGTGTGGTGTCCAGAAGTGGGCGTAGGAAGGGTTACTGCGACTCCAGTGTCTTCTCTGCTAGCGACCCCAGGGGCAGGAGCCTTAGCGATCTTGAGCATATTTTTCTGAAACAGATTATCTTCATAGTTTGTGCCTAGTGAAAAATCTTTACACAATTCTCGATCTAAAATGCTAACATTAAAAATACAAAAAGGAATCACTGGGTAAAATGTATTTTGTCTAACCCAGCACCTATATTCTTCTTAGAGTGTTACATGAATACTGTCATTACTATGAAAGAGTCTTCTATGACCCTATTTTCTGAATTAGAACATTAACCAACCAATGCCTGGTAGGTCAGCTATGAGAAAACAAAAGGCATAATTTATATACCATATATGTTATATATGAAAAAAAATTCAAGATATTTTATTGGTTTGTGTGATAAAATACAGGATGCACTATATGAAATCAATATTGTTCTGAAAATTCCAAACATTTTCACTGCAAAGGGAGTCAGATTCATTAGAAACTATAATACCAACCTTTGCCTTCCATGAACGGAATGTAACAAGAGCAAATATATATACACATTTTTAATGCATATGATACATTATATGTTGCTATTCCTTTTATACACAGTCAAGTCTAAGGAAGACCATTTGAATTTCAATGTTAAAGAGAGAAACTAAGGCTCACCTACGTTAAACCTTTTATACAGCACCATTCTTCAATGACATTTATTGACCACTTTGTGTTCTGGTTTCTGTTGCAGGCAACACAGCTAATAAATGCATCAATGGGGAAACAGTTCTTTATTTTCAGATTTTGGACAACTACTAACTACTGTATCTGAGAGGAACAGCAGAGGCCATCTTGAAAAAGCTTTCTCATTTAATTATTTAAAAGACATTATAGATGCTTGACTCTAAAAGGCTTGGTTTTGCTTACGGGAAATTCACTTCATTGCTAGGAAACGTACCAACAGAAGCAGAGGTCGGCAATGGTAGAGAAAAGGCAAGCTCCCAGGAATTGAGTGGTTATGTGGTTAAGGTCAAAGAGCAATAAAAACTAAACCCAAAAGAAGTCAATGTTTTTGATTTCTACTCAAAACTAGAGAAAAATCAAGATGACCAAAAATGGAAGGAAAGAAGCAACCTTTTCAACTTAAATTTTAAGTTGACTTTGGTGGTAAGAAAAGTCAATGTACATTCTTGAAATTTTTGTCCCAATTGATATTTCTGTTTTCTTTTACCCATTATGAACTGTGGTATTAATATATTTTGATAAGGCATTCATTTTCCTGGAAACTGCCTTGTTAATTAACTTTATCTTCACTTAAAAAAAAAAACCTTTGATCATCTAAGTTATTTTAATGAGGAATTATTTTATATGTATTGATATTTTTTCCTTTTTTGATTTTCATAAAAACAACAAATTTAGTAAATTATAAACCACAGTTTTTCACATTTATGGCACCTATATTGCAAATTAGTTATCAGTGCTCTATAATCATTACCTCAATCTCTGAACTGAGTTAGATCTAAAACTGCAGAAGTCAAGCATTACTCTATGGCAAATGTCAGAGTAGGCATTTCAAAGCCACCACCCTTTTCTCAGGAATGGAATCTGATCCCACCCAACAAAAGTTGCAAAAGCCTAAGTTCTTAGCCAAATTATGTGATTCTGTCTCTGTAGACGTGTAAGCCACATTAAGTCATGAAGATGATTTTATACTGTTTGCACAATTACAAGCCCTGGGGTAGACTATATATTGATGGGAGGAGAAAAATATTATATTTCTTGATTTTTATAATAGAGATTAGCTTTTTCGGGAAAGCAAACTTGATAGCATATGATTTCCCCATTACCTCTTGTCCTTAAAACCTACTATCAACTATTCTTTATTTTTTCTAAAGATTCTCAATAAAGTAAACATTATCCATAGGAAGTGATCTCTCAAGTTGAAAGCAATTGCCAAGCAGTAACATCTTTGTGAAACCAAAAATAAAAATATCAACTGGGGTCAACTGGGAATGGCCTGTCAGGTAAATTCAGCTCTAAAATTCTATACCATTTCAAATGCAGGATGCAAAAAGGCCAAGCAGTACCACATAGCAAAACCCTAGGAGTCAGGCCAGAGATGTGTATTTTCTTTCTCAGGTGAACAGGTTTTGACATGACTACCAAAGAACATAAGGTAATTATCCAAGCGTGGGACTAGAACTCAGACTTTTTCCCTAGCTTATAACTCTTTCTAGAGGGAATAATACCAAATGCTCAAACCTGATCTTGAAATTTTTAATCAGAATATCCTAAACCTTCACTCTTACATCTCACTCTCCTATCAGACAAACTTTATAATACTGGCAATTTATTCTACCTCTAATTCCAAATGCCAAAGTCAGCTCATCACAAAGCCTAGAACATCAAGCATTGATATTTTTCAAGCTTGTTTAATTTCCTTAGTCATCAGTAAATGGTTTTTTGGTTTTATCAGCTCTTCCACACAAACAAACGGTGCGTCAGAACTTACATAACTAAAAGAATACAATGAATTAATTCTATATGCATATATACAGTACACCAATGAAATTGGGCTTATTTTGTATAAAAGCTATACCTCTATTAGCTTTATTTCTATAGCAATATTCTTTCTACTTGGCTGATATTTTTTGCCTACATGATACATACCTTGAGAGCAAGAAACAGACTTCTAACCTGTTTAGAAACCCTTAGGAAAACCTAATTGAAAATGATACATTGTTTCTTGAAGTGGGCATGCCCAAAAGACAAAAATGGGAATGATA
Organism: Scalopus aquaticus; assembly: GCA_004024925.1. Classification (NCBI taxonomy): domain Eukaryota; kingdom Metazoa; phylum Chordata; class Mammalia; order Eulipotyphla; family Talpidae; genus Scalopus; species Scalopus aquaticus. The sequence continues at coordinate 118,568 of PVIJ01002001.1, forward strand.
GCTATTCAGTTTGGGAAATCTCAGGCCCTTACAAAGAATAACATACACTTTTTAGGCAGAAGATGTCTAGAGGCTAAAAGTTTTGCCTTATATTTATGATACTGTGAAGAGGTGAAGTTTTTTGGGAAAAAAAAAAGTGTAATACTTTGGATTTGCTAATTTTTTTTTAAGCAACTGGTAAAAACTCATGTCTTATATCTACTAAACAATAAAATGAAGAAAGGGAAAAAATACCATATATAACTTTCTCAATCATCCTTGATGTTTAATAGCTCTTTTAACTCCTCAGGAACGTACCTTTTCCCATTCTGGGTTATCATTTTCTTTAAGCAGGGAGAGGATATCTTGAAGTGCTTTCTGTATGCACACCTTTAGTTTTTCAAAATATTGCACAGACACCCATTTGGAAGAACAAGTCGACACAACTTCCAAAAGTCGCTTGTCATCTGAGCCGCTGACATGTTCCTTTTGGGTATCCTTTAACAGAAATTCCAGTATAGTTAGGACATCTTCCTCATATTGATAGATTTCCAGTTGGATCCGCCTGGCTTCCTGCATAGCCCATTCTCTCCGACTCTGGTCTAGACATGTTTGTAATTCTGTCTCCTTCTGAAGAAGCAGTTCAGCTTTCTGTTTCAGAAAGTCTTCTTTAGCTGCCGCAAGCACCTCATTAATTTTATTTCGATGATCATCTAAAAATTGCCGGTAATCTTGTTCATTTTGTTCTTGAATTTTGTGGATTTCTTCTTGCTTTTCTTTGTTCCACTCACTCCGGGCCTTGGCCAACTCAGCCCTCACAACCACAGGGGTTTCCTCATTCTTTAGTTCAAGCTCTCTCTCAAGAGAATTAATCTTCTCTTCCAATTCCTTTCCAGGTATTACAGTCTTCATATTTTCAAGTTCACTTTTCCATTTTTCTTTAGCTTCAGAAACAGCAAATGATATCTATAGGACACACAATGTACCTTTAAATGTCTTTATAATCCTGCTCATTAAAAAAAAGTAAAATAACTACTTGGGTTAACCACTGAATTTAATGAGATTTTAAATCAAATTAAAGGGGAAAGCGAATTAGATATTATTTCTAAAATATATGTACACTAAACTTAAGGATCTTTTCCTTCATTTTAAATGACCTAATATTTTATATTTTATGTTTTTTAAAAGACAAAACATCAGCTTCTTCATGAACAACCAGAAGTTTAAAGTGACCAAAAAAAAAAAAAAAACCAAAAAAAACCCCCAAAAACCCGGAAACATAGTTATCCCGTACTAATTTTCTTTATATGTATATATAAGTGTCATTTTACCATTGATTTACATTATTATATAAATTTGGGGGCTATATCATCATCTCTATGTGTGTATAAGGGTGACCTCACTAACCATGAAATTTTCTAGTGTGATTCCCACTGCAGGTTTACACCTTGTACTCTTCCTTCCCTTTTGCTTCCCCTCTGCCTCTAGTAACTACTATATTCCTCAGTCTGTTATTCATGATGTGATTTGTTAGCTCATTTCCAGTATTAATTTTAGAAAAAAACTCATATAATTTTCTTATACAGATAGTTTCAATATTTTCTAAGCCCTGAAGAAATTAACTATCTTTTTCATGAAGCAGTCTCATGAAAAAAAACCTCACTTAGGACTATAACACACACCTGTGAAATTACTTGCTGACAAACAGTTGTATTTTAATGCAATTTTAGTGGTTAGACTAGTATATTAAATGACAATACCAAACAGAAAAGGTTTTTCCATTAACCTAATTTCCTTTCACAAGAGAATAATAGGTTAGATCATAGAAGATAATACATAAGCAAAGGTATGGATTAGAAATCAGAAATCCTGAGCTCTACTTTGAATGTTGTCACTGATTACTGGGCAGCCTAGCATGGTGCTTCAAAGGACAGGCTCTCGAGAGAAACTGCTGGGGTTAACTCACCAGCAGTGGGGCCACAGGTTAATTGCTCAACTTCTGAGCCTCAGTTTCCTCATCTGAAAATGGGTATAATTACAATGTCCACCTGACAGGGGTGTTTCAGAAGTGTATATATATATATATATATATATATATATATATATATATATTCACAGAATACCCCAGAGCCTAAGAGGACTCAAGAAATTTTATGAAGTTATTATTTTTGGCTGATGGTCTTGGAAAAGTCACTCTCTTTTACACATTGTACCTTTCTCTATATAATGAGCAGGTTGGATAATGACCTTGAATCCCTTTCACTTCTAATATTCCCTAACAGCATTCAAGGAAATCTCAAGAATACCAGTGTTAAAAGAAGAACCAGGCATCTCCAAATGCTTGATCTAGACAATGATGACTGCTATTAATCAATATTACACTTACACACACACACACATGACATTAAGACAGGCTATCTGCTAACTAAAACTATTATTTAATTATAGAAAACATCTTCAATATAGATTTTTTATATGTGTTACAGACCTCTATTCAATACTACCAAACATATCAACATGAATCAAAACTTTTGAGTTGTATTTTAAGTTTACTTAAGGAGTCTACTGAGTTTTACAGAGGAATTGACAGCAAGACTCTTGTTACCAGCTGAATAATTCAGTGGTGATTTGAAACGTTTAAAGACTGAGTCTAGGGAAAACAGGTCATATCACAATGGACGCCTGGAAATCATTACTGGGAACCATGGGTGGAGGTGGTGGGTTCCATGGAGTCTGGGTGTCCCGCCCTGCCTCGCCAAAAGTGCACATCCTCTCACATGAAGTTCTACAAGGAGAATTTCAAAGCATTAAATGACTCAGTGGTGCCCAGTGTCACTGCACATTAGAATCACTTGAGCTTTTAAAAATCCTGATACTCAGCCCACAACACACCCTATACCAACAGAAATATAAAGCTTGGGAATAGGGGCAAGGCAATAGTATTTTTTTAAGAGCCTCAAGTTTTTCCAATGCACCAAGTGTGAGAACCACTGAGCCAACTCAACTCCTTCTGGACTCTGGAAATGGACTAAATTTTCAGACATCTTGATGGCGCACTCTAGCCACACAAGAATTCTCCAGCTAATTCTATGAAGGTTTTGGAGGAAAAACATACAACAGGTTAACAGTATATTGTGTGACTGAATAATTACTTAGAATTGTGCTCCTCCTACACTGGTGTGGTCTAGAGACCAGCAATGTCACATCACCTGGGACTGTACTAGAAAGGCAACTTGTTGGGACTCACTCCAGACCACCAAATCAGAATCTCCAGGAGGAAAGCCCAGGAATCTGCCTTAGACCCTCCACTTGGCTCTCATGCCTACTACGTTTGAAAAGCAATACGTGGTCTGTGTCTGTACTTCTGCATTCACATACATTCCAATCTTCTGAGTGGAAGGAAAGATCTCTTAGGAGGAAAAAAAATCTCAAGGAAAAAGCAGAAGGAAAGATCTCCTAATATTCTATTTCTTATATTCTACCCAGTTTTTATTATTTTTCCTGACTTATGAGCTCTGAGATGCATATGCACACCATCATATTCCTTCCTCTTTCTCTCGCCCTCTTAAATTTCCTTCTGAAATACCCCAGTGTCCTAAAACTTGTAGAGAACAAGGAAATGGACAGCCATGTACTACCACAGAATTTGTGAAAAATATAGATAGATCTTTTGATTTCTGGTAAATTGATTCCTTAAGTAATTGGTGGCATAATATTATAAATCCAATGTATCCATCATTTCCAATGCCTGTTACACACATTATTTTCCAAACTGGTTGTGACATCCAGAGACTAGTGTATGCTTGACACTGTGATCTATTATATTTTATCACAATTAAGAAAAAAGGATTTATATATATGACATAGAACGGCCTCTAAAACTTATGTTAGTTTGCATGCCTCTAATACTGGTATAAATGTCCTTCTCTTGCTTTTTGCTATGTGGACTTCTCATGAAAACTATCTGATTGTATCCTTGCCATACTTACCCACATATTCTTGTTTTTCTTATAAATTTCTGGTTTGTTTTATTATGAAAACAAAAATGTTTTGAATGTCCCTATTTTAGCCTGCTACTTTATACCTGCTAGTATGTTGCCTTAAAATTGAGTTATTACTATGATACAGATCTGAAAGAGCCAATTTTTTAATTTTTCTACATTTTTGTTTAAACATGTTTAACTCCTTAATTAATCTAGAGTTTATTATGATGCTTGGGTTGGGTATCCTTAATTTTTCTAACGGGCTATCTGGCTCTACTACTATAGACTAATTCTTCATTCTTTTGTTTTAAAACAATTTATTAAGCTTTTATTCATAGTTGGGCCTATCTCTGAAGTCTGCATAATACTGAGTGAAAAGCAACTCTATTTTTCAGTGACTGTTCACTATAGAAATTGTTGCTTTCCCAACATACCCTATTATGTATTAGAGCTGAACTACTACCTCTTTTCCAGAACGCTCAAAAAATTTCTAGACCTTTCGTTTTTCCAAATAAATCTCAGAATCACTGTGTCAAATTTCAAAGCTATGTTCAGCTTATTGGCATTTTGATTCGAATTGGTTTATAGTAATAAATTAAGCTGGAAGACTACAAAGTGTTATTCTGACTTTTCTAGACAAGGAACATGACATCTCTGTAAAGGAGAATAAACTATCAAGATTATGTTACATGCCTACGGATATAGCACAGAAACAATCTTGAAGCATGGGAAAGTGTATCACATAGCTGATAATAAACAGATAAACACCTGTTCTCAATTTCCCCTACAGATAGGGCAAGACAGAATGGGATTTAGTTTCATGATTAAGGTGATCTTCTTGATTATGAGAGTTTCGAGACCCTAAAATACATTTTCTCTCCTTGAACAACCTGATGATGATGATAACAGAGACTGCTAGTCAGGCCTTGAGCTAATGTTTAACATGCATTATTATATTTAATCCTTTGACAACTCTGAAAGAATTCCTGGGGCTAAGATGAGAAAAGTCAGGAGAGAGGCCATCCCGAAGCTTCTTTCTGGGAGAGCTCTTACCCGTTTGGCCACAGAGATCTCTTGCTGTTCTTCCCACTTCTTCTGTTCCACTCTTACATGTGCTCTATACTCTGCAAGCTCAGGCAGTTCCTCCAGCCATCGATGACGGGCATTTTGCACAGCTGTTTCTACCTGCAGGGTGGCACAAAAGAAGTGAGGTATAAATTTCAAAAAGATCCCATTTGCAAATGACAACTGTGATTTCATGTGCAGTTCACATTGTGTTGTATCACATGAGTTACACTAACTTCAAGTACCCCCACCTTACCCCAAACAGTGGATTCTAATCCTTCTGTTCTAAATTCCCCATACTATCCCATGCAACTGTTACAGGAGGAGGTGAGAATCTATAAATTTATCTGATGGCCAGTCCTACTTAGACTTATACAAAATACTCATTGTCATTTCCAACAAACTCCTATTTATCTTGGGAAAATGGAGAAGGCATGAAGGAGGGTTACTTGGTACTAGCTGTTTTCCAATCAGTATACCCACCAGTTCACTCTGCCCAGAGCTCATATGCTATATATAAACACACAAACACACACACACAGGCAGGTACACACCAATATTGTTTAGTGTCTTATACTTGGCAGATTTTCCTGCTGCCAGGGCTGATTTTGTGACTAAAGAATGAGGGTAATACTCAATTCAGGCAAAATGTAAGACTTGATAAATTACAGGGGTGATCTGGTTGTAAATCTGTCACAGATTACCACATGGTCATAAATGTGTACACACATACACTGTGTTGACATGAGAGGCTGCATTTCTCACTAAAATGCTAACTACATTTACAGGTAAATTCCAGAGAAGTTAAAAGTATGGGGAAAAGATAAAACTCCCATAGAAATTTGCATTTCTTAAAAATTATGAACATTTTCTTTCCACTATATCATGCTATTCTTCACAACATCTGTAATTTCATAATTTTCAAAGCAGCACCCTTAAATATGTCTTTTTGTCTACAGAACATTGTCTTCACTCTACTCAAACGTTACAGTAACCGTTTCAGGAAATGATTTTCTTAACTAACTGAAAATGTCCTTGGCACCATTACATATATTTGCCTATGTTTCCAGACCTTAAGGGTCCCCATAAAATCATGTGGAACAATTTAACAAATAAGCAGAATTTCAAATATTTATCGAAAGCAGAGTAACTTTTTAAAACCTCCTTAAGGTACTACCTAAAGACTTTGTAATAAATGTTAGAGCTAAAATAATAAATTTACAATAAATAATATATTAAAGTCTTGGGAACTGCTCAGGGCTAGAAATACTGTCAGGTAGACTGTGAGGTCAAAACTATTTGCAAAATAATACTCAGACACTACCTTTTCCACTCCCAGTCTCTCATGAGTTGACAGGACAGTTGTTACCAGCGGAATAATTCAGTAGTGATTCGAAACATGTTTAAAGACCGAGTCCAGGGAAAACAGATCACATCACAATGGACGCCTGCATGTTAATGTGTCCCTGCTCTCACAGCCAATGGAACGTTTGCTTGAATATTCTTGTTGAAAAACTTCTTCTATTTTTCTATATAGTAAGTAGATATACCCAGGGAAACAAAGCTTTCTAGAGTCCTCTGTATTTCAAGGTATAAAGACATCCTGAGACAAAATGATTTGAGAATAGCTATAAAAATATAGATAAAACTAATAACTCTTCTTTATTCTGAGAATGACACTGTTAACTGAGAATGACACTGACTCAATATGACATTCCTTGGAAACCAAGTAAATTTCCCCAGTTATACGGGAGCCCAGTTATACGGCTTTGTGAGGGCTTCCAAGGGGAGGCCAGGATACTCCTTTTTGTCAGCAAAAAAGATTTATCGACAAAGTCCATTGAAGGGGCATGCTGACAAGATTCATTTCTGCAAATCTTAACAAAAAATATTGGTAAATAACTTATTCGCCTTAGGTGTCTTTATCTACCTTAGTAGAATATTTTTTATAAAATGAGATAAAGATTCATAATTAAGTTGTGCTCATTTTGTTGTAAAACCACTGCCTTTAATCGTAGGCATCTTTATGCTCAGACTAAGCTAGAGGAGCAAGCGTTATGAAAAACCAAGGGGTGACAACATTGTAAGAGAAATATAATAAATATTTTAGGAAAAATAAAGGAGATTCTCTGCCCTGCACACATATTTTAAATTATAACAGTATGACCAGACATAGAATTTTATAGGTTTTCATTAATTGGCAGCTCTAATAATTCTACTATAATAGACCTGCCTATTACCTGTTTGGCAATATTGGCACAATATTTGAGTTCCAACTCAAGCTCAAGTTCCTTCATGCTCCCCTTGATTGCTACTTCCTTCTCTTGCTCTAAATCTTGCTGGATCTTTCGCTTCTGCTCTTCTACTGTGATTGCCATCTCTTTCTTGGAAGTAGCATCAATGGCGGCTACTTGGTCAGTTTGGCTGCAACAATCTGAGGTTTTCTTTTTCATTGCCTTTATAGTCTGATCCAGCTTACACTGCCACTCCTTTTCAAGCTGTTGGATAAGTTCTTGTTTGATCTGTTTTCAGAAGTAAATTCACATAAGAAAAATACTCAAGTGAAAAACTAAAATCAATAGCTAGTCAAAAAAGCAAATGTGTCTGAAAACCATCTAGACATTGCAGTTATTACAAAAGGTTTAGAAATTTAGTCGATGAAAATACCTTCTTAAGTAAGTCCTGAAAGTCACTCATTGACTTTATGGACATGACATAAATAACATGAATGATATCAGTATATTATTAAGTCAAGCTATCTTGCTCTCAAGACACATTCTTCTGGAAGTCTTGACATAATCACTGCAAAGGAGGCATGACATTTTTTGAAAAAAGAAAACTTTTGCTGCTAAGACATTTTTTCAAACAATGATTGGCTTTTTACAAAACAGGCACTCAATAAGTCTAATGACTGAACCTAAAATTGAACAATCTGAAAAAGTTTTCTCACTGGGCACATTAGAATCTTCATTGTTAGGATATTAAATTCTTCAAGTTCTACCCATAGTGTGTTTACATGTTCTTCTCTTTCCTCTAATAGTTTTCTTTAAATAAAATTTAAATATATATCTTTGTACAATACAGATCCCAAGTTAAAGTTTTAAAATAATGGTTATATGCAAGTAATAGGGACAAGTAATCTTCTGAAATGATAACTCAATCAGTTGAATAACTGTCTTGTAAAAGCCTGCTTACATTTTAAAAACTTAGATTTTTTTAAAAAAGCTAAGGGTGGCTATATTAAAATAAAAGCATCTAATACAACAAATATATTCTCAGGAGAACAAATACATTTTTTTAAATGTGAAACTAACATTTATCTTATACCCCACTCATCTTGAGACCCCTCAGGTATCATAGCCAAGGAAATATTCACATTTCTGAGTCTATAGTTCTGTCCTAAAAGCTTAGAATCTGTAACAAATCCAGCTTGGTTTGTGTTTCATTATCAAAGAAGAAATTTTTAAATCAAAGCTACTAAAGCATTACTAAGCAAGAACTATCAAATGTCCTTGGAAATTTAATCATTTGAACTACTAATACAACATTCCCTATTTGTCCTAGGAACTCAGATGGTCTGAAGAATCCCTTTCATTCTTTTACATTATTGCAAATAAAACTCTACTCAAGGATCAAAATTAACTATGAGAGCATCTGGTTGAGAATTTTAAGTGGCTTCCTGGCAGTTCAACTGAGATGCCATGAGAAGTCACACACTGATGTCCACAAATGACAATGCAAAGCGGCAGACCCGACACAGCTCCAGCAGCACAGTCGGGGGCTCAGCTTGCATCCCTGGGCATTATTTCTAACCCATGACTCCCTGGCTGTCTGGGTTTTTTTCTGGTTCATAGCTAATGTGTAGCGTTCCTGTCTTAAATGCCATCTTATGCCTCTCCACCACTACACATGGTGAGAAGTTATCTCTGTTCAGCGCTGCATGATTTTGGCAAATTTCCAGTAATTGTGAAACCCACTTCCTCACAGTTAGGTCCAGGGAATCACAGTTATACTAAGACTGTATCTCACCCACATGGTGGAGGAAGTTGTCCAGTGTCATATCACATTTTTTTTTTTTTTGGACTGAGGAAGGAATCCCCACATTATCTTATCTATGGTGTGTATCCTTCAGCTGTGTGTCCATATATAACCACATTTACTTTTGGCCTACAGCAGAAAATTGCTATTAATTTTCCCAGTGTTTATGAGTATGCCAGTTACCTTGGGTACCTACTAAACCAGTCAAGGAGTGATTTAAAAACTCAAACATCTACTATTCCTTTTCACTGTGTGGGTGAGCTAAGTGGCCATTCTGGTCTAAGCCAACTTGGCTGATAGCTGCAGGCAACTGGGTTACAAGGCCGAGGATGGGCTCGCTCACACACCTAGTTAACTCCAGGTTCACTGCACTTGGTCACACGTGTCATCATCCAGCAGGTTATACCAGGTCGTTTTCATGGTGGTAATCACAGGGTTCCTAAGGGTTGCAAGTCCCAATGCATCAACACTTCTTAGGTCTCTTTTTCCATAATGCTTGTTAAAGACCCATTGGCCACTATAAGTCATGCAGCCAAGATCTGATTCAACAGATAAGAAACAGACTTTACATCTTACAGAGGATAGCTACAAAGTTCCATTGCCAGGGACAAGCATTCAAGGGTGGGCAGACTGTGTGGTCATCTAATACAATCTACCATGGTGAGGAAAACCTTGTTTCCTTTCTTTTCAGAGAAAAAGTCATACATTTATGGGCCTCAAAGATCTGCCATTTGAACATGCTGTAGGAATATCCAACTCAAAAAGTTTTATCACTAAAGGGAAGGAAATATTTAGATAGTTTTAAAACATTTAAACTTGACTTGTATGGACTAAACAGAAAAAAAAATTTCCTACTAATGAATGACTAAGTGGGTATTACAGTGGAATAACTAAGCTCTAATGTGTAGAGGAACACCATTGAAAATGAGAATATCATCTTCGCCTTGCCTGCAAGTCTGAAGGGTTCTCTGTGTGTGACTTGTTCCCTTTTTCTCTGAACAAGCCAGATTAACATGTGAGGCAACTTCTGTATGTTAACAAAAGTTTTAATTTTGGAATTAATCCACAGCTTGACTCAGTTTCAGAAAAGAAGACATGAAACAGGAAAATACAGCCTTGGACTCTTGGTATTTCTGTCTTATAAACTGTATACAGGCTGAATTTCTCATCTGAAGGTCAGCCATAGGGAAAAATTGCTTATGTCCTGCAGAAAGCGTTACCCCAAAAGTTTTCTAGCTCATTTCAGAGTTTAATAAGTTCTTCTATCAGAGGAGAGTGAAACATTTCCTAGAAAAATGGATTGGTTGGTATACTTCTTACCTTTGGAGGATCTGGTCTCTTTAATTCAAATAAATTCTGTTCTGACTCTTAAATTCAATAAGTCTCTCTTAAAATTTAAGTAAGTTCTGTTCTGACCCTTAAATTCAATAAGTCTCTTAAACTCAAATAAGCTCTGTTCTGACTAGCTTTCAAAACTACTTATAAACCCTTATAAAGGGTTTATATAAGTCTAAATTAAAAAAACTAAAGAACTCTCAGAGAAGGAATTAAAATTTTAACGCTTTAAATATGCCAGCCTTTTGAATGGGGGAGAGGGGACATAACTACAAAGGGATAGCACAAGGGAGTTTTAGGGTAATGAAATTGTTGTGCCTCTTCATCAAGTTATACATGTTTAAAATGTACAACTATATATTTGATGAAAAGGCAATTTTATATATAACAATTTTTAAATTTTAAAGGAAAAAATATAACCTTTCAGTTTTTGGGACTGGCCAAATAGCAGCTTTCAATTTCCTTCTTACACCAATGCAAAAGCAGTCAGAAGCCAAAACATCAGTCGAGGGCAGCAATTAGTTGCAACTGACTCATTATGAAATCCAAGCTTACAGCAAATTAATGTTTTTAAAAGTACTAGAAAATAGATTCCTGAAAAGAATGACCCTTTTGAGAGAACCGTTCTTATGTTCTTGCTAATTTATGTATTTTTTTTCAATAGTCATAACCATATTTTAAAAAATCTGCAATGGGAAGAGTGGCTTTCCAGCTTTACTCCCACAACCAAATTCAGTCCTATACTCAGCATACTTTGCCTTCAGTAATATGAAAATAATCAGAAAAGCTGTGAAGAATGTATGCTACATGGGTTGCAAGCAATAAGGCATTTTAATGCCATTTGGCTTGCTGCTGAAGCCTTTTCAGAGGATTGTGTGTTCAGTGGGCCATTGCCCATAAGTATTTTTTCAAAAAGAAGGAAAAAAAAAGAAGAGAAAGAGAATCACAACAGAGGTCTTCGTCCTACTTTAACTTTTTAAAATCTTATTGAAAATTAAGTCCTCAATTTCAAGGTAATTTAAGATTCCGTCTAACTTTTATACTTCACTAAAACAGCTCCCTCTAGAAGTTTTTTCTCCAAGATGATATGTATACATGGCAACATGTTGTGTTTGTTTTTTTTTAACTATATTAACCTATTCAAAATTAATAGACCAAAATATTAAAAGTAGCAAATTCTTCTTGACCTGCTTCTTGACCTTTATTATTCTTTCTGAGTCTGTAGTAGCAATAACTGGCTTTAATAAAATTTTTTCAGAAACCTCAGTATAGAATATTTACCCTTTAAAACTATTTTCTAATCTTGATGCAGGTGCTTTTCACCCTGTGGTCTGCAGGCTGGTCCCAAGTGGAGAGGAGAGTCAGATGCACCTGGATGGGGCTCAGGCCAGGCCAGGAAAGACAGGAGGCGGCGCGGCTGTTTACATGTGAGTCTACTCCTGGACTCTGACCAATGGCCACTTGGAAGACTCAGGCAGGATTAGAGTGGACTGGAGCCTCTCCACCTTCCCTGAAAAAATGAGTTTTCCCAAAGGAGGTCATACTGACCCGGAGACCTTCCTCTCCATAGCTGGCACGCTGCCACCTTCCCTGTCATGAGACCCGGGCCAGCGCCTGCCCTTCTCCCCCAAACTAAACACCAATAGGGTAATGAAAGGGAAATGAGTCAGAGGAAAATGTCTCAAGGGACTACACAGGGTCAATTAAGAAGCCCACAAAGGAATGCGAAAAGGATCCTTAGGTTTTGGACTCAAAGTGACTCAGGTCCACTTTGAGCTTATTTTTGCTTATTATAATTCTGCTTATTTTAGAACTTTTTTTTGCCTCTGAGAATAAATCTATAAGGAAGAAACATTTTCTCCTCTCTGTATGCCATTTTTACTAAGTTTTAATAATCATTTCAATGTTTACTGTCTTTTGTGAACTCCATTAGTGTGACAGAAGCAAAGGGGCTTCTATTTCTGCCTTCCCCATTTACCAAGAGAACAAGCGTGCTGGTTTAAATGCCAAAAGTGAGGTCAAAGAAATGAAGTCAACGCAACAAGAACTTATACTGCACCTTCTGCTCCTGTGTCTGTTGCTCCTTTTCAAAGGTCTTCCTGAAAGTCATTTCGAGATTATCCTTCTCTCTGCACACTTCCAAGTAACATTCCTGTACAGCAGTCATCTCCTTATTCATCTTATCTAAGTCAGACCTTGGATACACAAAACCAGCAACTAAATGACCACAAAAAGTACAAGGGCTGCAGAACAATTTTCCTCTAAATTATGGAGGAGGGGAATGTTATCACTACAGCTTGCAGGGCAGGTAAGTTTTATTCTCACCTAAGTTGCAAGCGAGCCCCCTCATAAGCCTCAAAGAGCTGCTGCTTCTCCAAAGCATGTTTTGCTAACAGGCTTTCCCGTATTTGGGCTTTCATGGCTTCATGGTGCTGCTGGTAAGTCCTCTCACACCTAGAAACAGACAGTGGACAATGGCAGTTGCCCATCATTACTTTAAGGCAGTGCCCAACATTATTAGAAACACCAGGATATATTGGTTTCCCTTCCTTCTTCCCCACTGCTGCCCTCTATACAAATTATAATTAAGGTCTACAACCAAAAGTAGTAATAATATACAGTAGATGCTTTTACTAATTCTTCAATTTTTCTTTCTTCAAATGTTTCCTTGGATGTGAGAATACCCCAGTCTTTAAAATAAAGATAATGGTTGAGGTATTGTTTATAAAAAAAAAATTAATTGCAATAATAACGAGTATGGGTCTATATTTCCAAATCATCTACATTAAGTACAAAAACTAGCAGTACCCAACTCACAAGTAAGTTATGTTCCAAAAGTCTGTTTCCAAATTTATGATTTTGTATTTGGAAGACATGCTCCCTCTCATAAGGATTTCTTCCTTATAAAGAAGAGTTTCCCCAGACTAGACTTTAAAAAGTACTAAGCTATATTATTAAACTACAGTTTTGATGGTGCTATAGAACCCAGCAACTACATGACATCATTTCTATGGAAAACGTGTTCCAAATTCTAATTTTAGAAGCCAGGGATTCACTTTCTCCAATCCAAGATCTCAACAGAGAGGGTTCACATTATCAGATTCTTGTAAATCTTGGGAATATACATAGGGAAGGGGGAAGAAAGAAGAAGGGCGCCCAGGAGGCAGGCATCAGGCATCTATAAAGATCATACCTATCGGGGCTCCCTAGTGGCGCAAGGGGTTAAGCGCATCACTAGGAAGCTATCCAGAGCTACTGCAGCACAAGTTCAATACTCAGCCAGGGAGATTCCCACATGGCGCAGCAGACTTCTCCTGCCTTGCCCACTGCCCCCCTCAGCAGTGTACTTCAGTCGATCTGCCTGTTCTGCTCCCCACTCTGTCTCTGGTGAGTCCTCTCACCACCCCACACCTCTGGCCTATACCCCAGCTTGGATGCATAAATAAATAATCTTTAAAAAATAAAGATCATACCTATCTATGGCTTCTTGCTTATCACGGTCAAAATCTTGTACCATCTGTCTCATTTGGTTACATAAGTGTTGATTTGTATTTCTTAGTTTTTCTTCAGTTTCTTTAAGCTCCTAAATACAAAAGAATAAGATATTTAGAAAAAATAAACTTCTTTACTGATTTGTCAGACCTCATTTTTAAACATCCTGTGATGTATTGCTACTCCGTACCATTTGACATTGTATCACTTCCATAATTCTACAAAAGAAAAGTTTCTTCACACCTTGATAAAAGCACAGACTTATTTATTGATAATAAGTAACTTTTTGATAGGAGTAGAGATTAAAATTTTGCATTTATTTTGAAATTTGTGAAATGAAATCATTTAGCCAAAGTATAGCTAATGTATGCCTTAAAATAGTCTTAGAATTCAATCACTTTCAGCAATATCTAAATAGTAAGGTTTTACTTTTGATTCAAGGGATGGCTATGAAGTAAAGAATAGCTCTACCACCCATGTTACTCCATAGAGTAACTAGATTACCCTAACTTACCTCCATAGAGAGGAAACTAGATTACCCTAACTTACCTTCTGGTGAAATTACTACTCCGTACCCATAAAGAAAAATAACTAGAATCCTTAATCATCTACTAATATACTGACTTGTTCATATCACATTATCTGTGTATTTTCAAAAAGTCTCATGTAGCTTGAGGACATGAAAATTCTCATAAAATACAGGAAATATTTTAGTCACCTGATTATGTTGTTGTAAAACTTGAATTTCATTTTTCAGTTGCAGAATATTGTCTTTGACCATCATGTCAGAAGTAGAAGAGTCAGACCACAATGGATCAGCTGGTTTTTCTGAGATATTTGTTTTAGTCTAAATATCCAAAAGAAGTCAAAAGTTTTTCAGGTTATTAAAAAATACTCTAAGTACGCATTTTGAAATAAGTCCATACTTACAAAGAAATTGCAAGCACAGCACAAATAATTTCTGTATAGGTTTCACCATTCCCCAAGTAAAAACACAGTAAACTGATGTAAACCAGGAAATTAACTAGGATGCAATACTATTAACCGATCCACAGCCCTAATACAAAATTTTCCAGTTTTCCTCTTATTGTCTGTTTCCTGGTTCAGGATCCAGTCTATCTACATACAGTTATGTACTATTAAATATGGTAGCCATTAACCACATATGGTTATGAAGATTTGAAATGTGGTTTGTCCAAATTGAAATGTAGTAGAAACTACTTCCCAGATTTCACACACACAGATGCAAACCATTTCATTAACTTTATATTATTACATATTAAAAAGATGTGTTTTATATGTGGGTTAAGATATTAATATTAATTTCACTTATTACTTTCAATTTCATGGAACTACTAAAGATTTTAAACTACATATATGCCTTCATTATGTTTCTATCAAATAGAGCTGCTCTAAATTCTAAGTACCTTCAAGGAATGGCCATAGCTTCCTTTTTCACTGAATCCCAAAAGACCTTGCATAGACTAATGCTAAAGAAAAAAAGGTTTGGACTGAATAATTTGCTCTTCCTCCACATAAATTCCAAATCTTTTCTTTACAGACTAAATAGAAAGCTCCATCAAATCTTATCTGAGAGGCGAGAAGAGGCAAAAGCAAAGTTTGAAGGTGTCCATGGTCTAATTAAATGTGAATTTGAGTATTTATTTAAAAAAACACTCTTTTTAAATTACTACTTCCTCTCTCCCATTCAGTAAGTAGATCAATAAGTCCAGGGTAATTCAACAAATATTTACTGAACAAATTCTCAGATAAGTGTCAAGAAAATATGCCTGAGAAATTCCTTCCCAATGAGTTCAAACAGTACAGACATCAGGGGGCCTCCCTGGTAGCACAGCGGTTAAGCGCTGCACTGTGGAGCTGTCGGCAGTGGCGATGCGAGTTCGACGCCTGACCAGGGAGAATCCCACATGGTGCGGCAGACCTCTCCTGCCTCGCCCGCTGCTCCCCTCAGCAGTGTACTTCTGATCTGCCTGTTCTGCTACCCGCTCTGTCTCTGGTGAACCCTCTTGCCGCCCCACACCTCTGGCCTGTACCCCAGCTTGTATGTAAAAATAAAAAATAAATCTTAAAAAAAAAAAAAAGAACAGACATCAGCAGAAAGGTTGAAGTCACATGTCAAGAAACACAAAATGTAGACTGCTGAGACATCATTAAGGCAAAGTAGTTAGAAATAAAGTGTATTCAAAGACGAAACAGCTGCTTTTGATCTACTGATCAGTCTTCAACCTACTGATCAATCAAACTATAGACACAAAGGGAAAAGCTAAGAAAAAGAAACGTAAGGCATGGCAACCATCAACCACCGCATATGTGAAAATCTATCTGCAGAGCCCACGCCCTGGGTTATTTCAACAGAAAACAAAGCAAGAACCGTGAAACCTGAGCTAAGGTTCAGACCAGAGAACAGGTCCCACTCTCCTAAATCGTAGGCCACCCTAACCAAAAATACTTCAATTAATCAGTTCTGATCTTACAGCAAATGCGACATGAGCTTTTATTCCCATTCTTATAAGAAACATATGGACACAATTAAAACAGCTTGATTTAAAGATGTTAAATGTGCTGGGGGCAAAGAGGTTATTTTCATTTGGTTGTTAACATTGAAACCAATCTTGTCCTCATCAAATATAGTTATGCAGAAGAAGGAACCAGACTGGGCAGAAACACTATTGTTTCTGGAAAATAAAGTAGACACAATTAAAATTTTATGCTAAAAATTACTACAGAATATCTTTCATACTTTGCTTTAAATGGGACTGTTTTGATGAGCACAAGTTCTAATTTACAGGACTAGCAGATAAAATAGCACTGAAACAGAAAGCACAGAATTTTTCCATCCAAGAGGAAAAGAACCAAACAACCTACATTCATTTTCCCCCTTCCCTTTCCTTTTAATTACTAACTTTTTAATGTATTATTTTCTACTAGGAGTATACATAAGTTGGGACTTTAAAAAATGCAAAGGTGAAAGGCAACTATTGAAGGAGAACCCTAGGGTTCTCTGTGATGGCATGAACTTGGGGGAATAACCTTGACCTACTTATTAGTCAATGATATTAGTTTCAATTTTCCTAAAGACCATAACCTCAGCTGGGTCACAATCATCTCTAGTTTCATTTTTCTCCTCTATCAAGTAAAGTGACTAATGGAAGAATATAAAGGTGGATTTTAATGACACTGTCATAATCTGAATCTGAGCTTTTGCCACCTGAGACACCCATACTTTATAACTCATGTCCTTATAGAGAATGAACTGTTATAGGAAAATGGGCTAGCATTTATAAAATGCTAATGTATTTCACTGTGCAAAATTTAACAAGACTTTAGAACATTATTAGTGCAAACCAATCTTGAGGAAATGCAGATACCTTATTATGTAGAATGCTTCTTTGGATTTGTAGTAAAGGAATTTACCTAATTGGTATCTTATTTCCTAGGTGCCAAGAATACCCAGAAAATACATTCCTTTAAGCTGCATTTCCTTCTTTAAACTTTACTTCTAAAAAAGTTAAATGAACCCCTAAAAGACAACAGTTTAATTTAATGTGAAACTTGTATTTCTTTAGTAAGTCTTTTAAAAGTGGCTTAACTCTACAAACTTTACAAACCTGAACTTCGATACTTTGCCCTTCCTTCACTTGTTGGAGATCTTCAATTTTCTTATGACAGTCTTTGAGATCATTTTGTAACTGAGACACCAGATGACGCTTCACGGAGTTGCTACCCAGCAAACGCTGCACTTCTTCTTTCAGCTTCACAATGACTTCGTCTTTGGAGAGCGCTTCATTTGGGCCTTCTTGCTGTACAATGCTAATGGAGAAATTACCATTTTTAGATTAACTCAGGTAAGAAATCAAGCATGTTTGTTCCTTAAAGGCAATGAACTGCAATAGTCTTGTGACCTATACAACTCTATGCTAGTATTTCAGAACATGTGTAAGCTTTGTCATATGAGGAATATACGAGGAATCACCTTCCCATGTTCCTATA
This sequence comes from Scalopus aquaticus, assembly GCA_004024925.1. NCBI lineage: Eukaryota > Metazoa > Chordata > Mammalia > Eulipotyphla > Talpidae > Scalopus > Scalopus aquaticus. The sequence goes on from PVIJ01002001.1 coordinate 136,471, forward strand.
CACATAAATAAGTTTGTGCCTAGGAAGACTGTAAAGTTCAGCCATGTGAACTTTAATATGGTTTGTTGGTTGGCTGGTTGATTGATTGATTGTAAACTGCATGCCATATATGTATGTCCTTTATAATTCCAAGAGAAACTATCGAAAAATAAATGGAGGAAGAGAGCAGTAAGCCACCCTAACCTACAATTTCTGTTCTCTTTTATTAAAACAAAAATTTGAGTGGATATTTGAGCAAATGAGAAAAAAAAAACCACAAAAACAAAAGCCACATTAAAGACCCGATTTATCAACCTGCTTTTAAAAAATAACAAGAAAACCAAGGAAAATATATGAAACAATGGTTTTCAATATTAGACAACAGGTAGCACAGCACAGTGATGCTTGTAAAGAAGAAAACAAACAAGGTAAGCCCTATGAATGCCACAACTTCCAGGCTGTTGCACAGGAAGAAGAAACCCAAAGAGAGTATAGCAATCCCAACAAGTTGCAAGGAGTTTAGCTGCAGGAGGCCAAATGGCTAGAATTTGAAGAGGGAAATATTGTGGGAAGATCTGTGCATACTCGTAAGGAAATTACCTCATAGTTGGGGAAAGAACCTTGGGAAAGGAATAGGGTTGGGAACATTCTGCACTCCAACGAGCTATTGTGGAAAGATCTCCTGATTCACGATCATCAAATACTGTCTAAGTAATTAGAGTCAAATTAGCTGCAGATTAAAGGCTGCTTTAAATCTGAACTAATAAAGCCTATGAGAAAGCCTTGAAAGGATCACATAGATGCCGGCTAACGTAAGTGTGTCCAAAAATGAATAACAATATATTTTCCTAATTATAAAAAATTCAGCATGTCAAACATAAAATTGAAAACATATAGCACCCAATCAAAACTTCCCAGGAACAAAATCTTAGCCAACAGGATCCAACAATATATCCAATACATAATACACCACAATCAAGTGGGATTTATTCCAGGGACACAGGATGGTTCAACATCCAAAAATCAATTATTGTAATCCAACACATCAACAAAAAGAAAAATAAAAACTATATGATTATATCAATAGATGCTGAGAAAGCATTTGACAAAGTGCAACATCCATTTATGATAAAGGCCCTTGAAATCCTTGGAATAGAAGGAACATACCTTAACATAATACAAGCCATATATGACAAACCCATAGTCAATATTATCCTCAATGGTGAGAAGCTGAAAGCCTTTCCCCTAAGATCAGGAACAAGGCAAGGATGTCCACTCTCACCATGGCTTTTCAATATAATACTGGAAGTCCTAGCCAGAGCAATAAGACAAGAGAAAGACATACAAGGAATCAAAATAGATAAACAAGAAATCAAACTGTTACTATTTGCAGACGATATGATATTATACATAGAGAATCCTAAAAACTCCACAGAAAAATTACTCAAAATTATAGACCAGTTCAGTAAAATAGCAGGATACAAAATCAACACACAAAAATCAGTAGCCTTCCTATATGCAAACACTCAGTCTAAAGAAGAAATTAAGAGAACCATCCCCTTCAAAATTGAAACCAAAAAAATCAAATACCTGGGAATAAACCTAACAAAAGAGGTAAAGGACTTATACAAAGAAAACTATAAGACACTATTAAGAGAAACAGAGGGCACAAAAAAATGGAAAGACATCCCCTGCTCATGGATTAAAAGAATTAACATTACAAAAATGGTCATCCTACCAAAAGCAGTTTACAGATTCAATGTTATTCCGATAAAGATCTCAATGACATACTTCAAAGAAACAGAACAAACATTGATGAAATTCATATGGAACCACAAAAAACCTTGAATAGCTAAAGCTCTCCTGACTAAAAAGAAAGAAAATGGAGGGATTACACTCCCTGACTTCAAACTATACTACAAAGCCATAATAATTAAAACAGCATGGTACTGGACCAAAAACAGATGCATTGACTAATGGAATCGAATAGAAAACCCAGAAATAAATCCATATATCTATGGACAACTTGTCTTTGACAAAGGAGCAAAGAATATGCAATGGAACAAGGTTAGCTTGTTCAATAGATGATGCTGGGAAAACTGGACTGCTACATGCAAAAAAATGAAGCTAGAGTACTACCTCACACCATGCACAAAAACCAACTCAAAATGGATAAAAGACTTTGATGTAAGACCTGAAACCATAAAATTTATAGAAGAAAAAATAGGCAAAACTCTACAGGACATACATCTCTGCAAAACCTTTAAAGACACATCCCCAAAAGCAAAGGAAGTGAAGGACAAGATAAACAGCTGGGACTACATCAAACTAAAAAGCTTCTGCACAGCAAAAGAGACATTAATCAAAACAAACAGACACCCTACTGACTGGGAGAAAATTTCTGCACATAATACAACCAACAAAGGACTGATAACAAAAATCTACAAGGAGATCACACAACTCAACAAAAACAAAGTCAACAATCCAATAAAAAAATGGGCAGAATTGCTAAAAAGACACTTCTCCAAAGAAGAAAAGCAAATGGCCAAGAGGTATATGAAAAAATGTTCAACATCACTTACAATAATGGAAATGCAAATCAAAACCACAGTGAGATACCACCTAATGCCAGTGAGAATGGCGCACATTAAAAAAAAAAGGCAACAACAAATGCTGGCGAGGATGCAGAGAAAAAGGAACTCTCCTACATTGGTGGTGGGAATACAAACTGGTCCAACCACTATGGAAAGCCATATGGCATTTCCTCAAACTGCTGAAAATGGAGCTTCGAAATGACCCGGCAATACCACTTTTGGGAATCTACCTAAAGGACACAAAAACACTAATCCAAAAAGATACATGCACCTGTATGTTTACTGCAGCACTGATTACAATAGCTAAGGTATGGAAACAACCTAGATGCCCAAAAATAGATGATTGGATCAAGAAGATGTGGTGCATAGACACTGTGGAATACTATTCAGCATTCAAAAATGATAAACACATGCAATTTGCAGCAACCTGGATGGAGCTAGAAGGGATCATGCTCAGCGAAATAAGCCAGAAAGAAAGAGAAAAATATCTAACAGTCTCACTCCTAACAGGAATATAGGGGAACCAAAGAAGAAAGAGTCACCCAGCAAGGGAGGGGGAGGATAAGGGCTCAAAATGGGGAAGAAAAGATCACAAGAGACAATGATGATGGGTCATGGGTGAATTGGTGGTAGGTTACCCAAGGGAAATACACAATGTAAAAAAATATAAATTAAATAAAAACTTCCCAGGCATTCAAATAAGCAGGAATGAAAATATGAACCATAAATAGGAGAAATATCGATCGAGAAAAATTGACCCAGGAATGACACAAACAATAGAAATAAATGAACATACTGCTTATGTTCAAAATGTGAGATAAAAAATAAACATGATGAGAGAAATTTAAGATATAAAAAAGAGCCAAGTTGGACTTACATAGAGAAAAAATTATAGTGTCTAAAATAAAAAAATATACTAGATGAGATTAACAGGATGTTAACATTTCAGAAGATCAGTGGACATAAAAACAATAAAACTCTACAAAAATAAATAGAGAGAAAGAAGACTGGAACAGAACTACATAGAGTGTATTTAGTTTTCTAAACCTAAGTACAATTTCAGTCCCAGAGGAGAGAGGGCTGAGAGATAAGAAAAAAATTTTGAAAAAATAATGATCAAAAATACCCTATCTGAGGAATCTCAAGCAGAAAAATCTCAATGAATCACAAGCAGGAAAAAAAAATGAAAACTACCCTAAGTCACAGGTTTATTATAAGTTAAAGAATCAAGACTGTTATTAGTAAAAAGATCAGTGGAACAGAAAGGAGAATACAGGAATATTGTCAAATGTATGGTCAATTTATTATCAACAAAGATATCAAGGCAATTCATTGAGGAAAGAAAAGCTTTCCTGTTACATGGTATTAGATCAACTACTGTATGGGAAAAAGAACCAATCCATACTGCACATCATACTAAAAAAACTAACTCAATGCTTCACAGATTAAATATAAAAGCTAAAAACTATAAAACTTCTAAAACAAATTAAAAGAGGAAAATTTTGTAATCATTTACAATCCACTATAGTTATATGAACTATAGAGATAACTGATATATTTGAATTCATAAAAACTTAAATTTTTATTTTTCAAAGATACTAGTAAGAAAACAAAATGGTAAGCCAGCAACACATATCTTAAAGGGAGAAAGAATTTGCAATACATGACTAGACAAACTGCTTGCATCATGGAATATGTAAAGACCAAAGAACATATACAAACAGCAATGAAACTCATCAGGAAGAGAAAAAGGAAAGCAAAACACATGAAAATATGCTTATCATCAACAGTCATTACAAAAACACAAATTAAAACCAGAGTGAGATAGCACTACATACACACTATGCTCAAGGTTATAAAGAATGACAGAATGTGAAAAACTTCAAAACACTCTTAAAAAATTTTAACAATTAAAAAAACACCCTATAATCCTGGATAAATGAAAATTCAACATAATAAAGATGTCAACTCTCCCTAGGTTAATGTATATATTTAACGTGATCCCAATAAAAACAGTGTCAGGAGTTTTTCCTGGAATAAAATAAGTTAATTATGAAGTTAATTTGGAAGCATAAGCAAGCAAGAATAATCCGGGAAAGCTCTAACAAAAATGACAATTCCATATTGGTGGTAAAAATATAGTACAAGGCAAAGTAATAAAGGTTTTAGAAGGCAGCATAAGAGAATCATTTCATGACCCTGAAGTAAGGAAACGTTTCTTGAAAAGAACAAAAAAAGTATAGCTAAGCACTAACGTGAAGATTGAAAAATTTGACTATAGTTAAAAAAACTTCCACTCATCAAAAGACACAACGAGATTAAACAGGCAAGTCAGAGTAAGAGAAAACATTTGCAATACACTTAACCATCAAAAAGCTCATGCCCAGTACAGGTATTTACAAACAAAACAACAAAAAACAACAAATCGAGAGAACACACACACCCCAAAAAAATTCATTTAGAAACAGAGAAGGGAAAAGAGAAAGTATCTCTCTCCCTCTGCCTCCCCCTTTTCTCTCTCTCACCCAAGCAACCAAAAACCATAAGACATAGTTTATATTGAGCTCAATCTAAATAATCCAAGATAATGCAAATTAAAACACAATAAAATATCATTACACATTAAATGGCTAAAACGAAAAGACTGACGCTATCAAGTGTTATCAAGGAGAAAGAAAAATTGTGGCTTTCATCTACTTCTGGTGAGGAAGCAAACTGGCACAACTTAAAAATCTCTTTGGGGCCTCCCTGGTGGCGCAGTGGGTTAAGCGCTGCGCTATGGAGCTGTCAGCAGCAACGACGCAATTTCGACCCCTGACTGGGGAGATTCCCACATGGCCCGGCAGGCCTCTCCTGCCTCCCCCATTGCTCCCCTCAGCAGTGTATTTCCATCAATCTGCCTGTTCTGCCCCACACTCTGTCTCTGGTGAACCCTCTCGCTGACCCAAGACTCTGATCTGTACCCCAGCTTGTATGCATAAATAAATAAATCTTTAAAAATAAATAAAATAAATAATAAAAATCTCTTTGGCACCAACCATTAAAGTTGAAACACACATGGGAACTTCTACGCATATATCCACTTCTAAGTGTATACCCAACAGTGATGTATACCAGGAAGTAACACTGAGAATATATGGAGTGCAGAATGCAAAATACTGTGGAATATTCATACAAATAAACACATTCACACACACACATGAATGAGCTATAGCCACAAGCCACAATGTGTGTCTCACAAAAATTGTTGAGTGAAGAAAGGCTAAAGAACATCTATTAAAACAACAACAAAGAAAACTCACAGCTAACATTCATGCTTAATGGAGAATGATTTTAACACTTCCTAGTAAAATCAGTTCAATCATTCTTTAAAATGCTAAACATAGTTATGATATGACTCAACAACTCCACTCCTAGATACATTGATTGACAGATAACAGATACATGATAGAAAAAAAAATGAAAACATACATCTGCACAGAAAATTGTGCACAAGTGATCACAGCACCTTTAGAAACAAGTCAAAAGTATCAGCTGATAAATGAATAAACAATGTATATATTTATAAAATGGAACATTATCCAACTATAAAATGCAATGAAGTACTAATATATGCTATAACATAAATGAATCTTGAAAGCATTATGCTATGAGAAATAAGTCAATCAGAAAAGGCCACACATGATTCCATTTATGTGAAAGGTACAGAACAGGCAAATCCAGAGATAGAAAGTAGAATAGTGGTTGCCTATGAGAACAGGAAGAGATAAAGGAGAATGACTGATTGGTAATATGTACAGGATTCCTTTTGGGGTATAGTGAAATGTCCTAAAATTAGGTTGTGCACAACAATGCGAATATACTATACAGACTACATTTCAAATAGGTAAATTTTATGGTATTTGAAATGCATTTCAATATCGAATAGTATCACTTATAGGAGGACTATAAGAGAGCCAAACGAGAAATCAGAAGGAGAAAATAGCACACAAAACATAAACAAAAGCAAAAACTAGCAGGCAACCACAAATAAGAGACATTCTACAGGGGAGGGGGAGGAAGACAGACTAAAACATGGGAAAAAAGAACACAAGGGACTATGGTGATGGTTCACAGGTGAATTGGTGGTAGGAAACCTATGGGGGATATACAATAATGGAAAGGATGTAAATTAAGCTTTAAAAATACAGTTTAAAAAAAGGAGTGGGGGAAGCAGACTCAGGGGTAAGTGCTCTATTGCCTTTGGTGCTTTCAATTTTTCCTGCCTGGATTAAGAACACAATGACTACAGAGCCATGGCCACCTCTAGGTCCCAAGAATGAAAATCACACCCTCAGAATGACAGAGAAGAATCTAGAAGGTCCGGGTTCCCACAGGAATTTGCAGAGCACCACGTTGTTGTCTTTGACCTCTCTGACCTGTTGACAGTGGGATTTCTCTTATATGAGATAAAAATCCACCCCGTCTCTTGTAAGCCTCTAGTCTGTGTAAACTGCAGTGAATTACAATTTCTAACTGAAAAAAAAAAAGACTATAGAAGAAAAAAATAAAAACTAATGAGTTCCCTTGATATAAATGCAAATTTAATCTATTATATTTAGGCATGAATAATTTCTACCACAAGAAAAAAACACATCTCAGAAAATTGTCCTAACAGTTCAGATAGTAGTTAATTCAAGGTTACAGCCTGAAAGAGGAATTAGGTAATTGCTGACAATGCTTATTTCTTGCCCTGGTCTGAAGTTCCACTGGTATTCAGTTTAAAAATCATTTGTTAAGCAATATATACTTACGCTTTATGCACATTTATTTATGTGCTCTATTTCACAATTTTAAAGGCTTTCAAAAGAAAAAAGTACTAGAAAAACAACAAGAAATCACAAGGGGCAGAGAGTGATGGCTATAACTACATAAAAATTATAATCAGGAAAACTAATAGTTACAAACTCTGGCTAGGTAACAGAGGAATAAATACTGTCACATGACATGGGTGATAATGTAAACTATAGAGCTGCTTGACAACATGTACCAAAAGCCCCAAATATGCACATATCTTAAGGAAATAATCAAAGATGTGAATAAAGACAACTACAAGAATGTTTGTGATAATATTACATTATTTGTGACAATAAATTTTAAGTGTTTACTAACCAAAATATAGTTCACTTATCTCCCTATCCAAAAATATATAAACAACTGGGACCACATCAAACTAAAAAGGTAATGCACAGCGAAAGAAACTGTCACTAAAACAAAAAGAAACCCTACTGAATGGGAGAAAATATTTGTACACTATCCATCTGACAAAGGATTGAGATCTACAAAGAACTCATGAAACTCAAAAAAAGATATCAAAAAACCCAATCAAAAAATAGGCAGAAGAGCTAAATAGGCATTTCTCCAAAGACTTAACGATGGCAAACAGGTGTATTTAAAATGCTTATCATTACTTATCAACCACAATGAGATACCAGCTCACACTAGTGAAAATGATCCAAATTAAAAAGACCAGAAACAGGGCCTCCCTGGTGGCGCAGCGGTTAAGTGCTGCGCTGTGGAGCTGTCGGCAGCTGTGATGCGAGTTCGACGCCCAGCTGGGGAGAATCCCACACGGCACGGCAGACCTCTCCTGCCTTGCCCGCTGCTCCCCTCAGCAGTATATTTCTGATGTGCCTGTTCTGCTCCCTGCTCTGTCTCTGGTGAACCCTCTCACCGCCCCACGCCTCTGGTCTGTACCCCAGCTTGTATGTATAAATAAATAAATCTTTAAAAAAATAAAATAAAATAAAAAGACCAGAAACAAGTGTTAGCAAAGATGTGAAGAATGAATCCTCATATACTGTTGGGAATGCAGATTGGTCCAGACCCTATGGGAAACAATATGGTGGTTTCTCAAAATATTAAAAATGGGTCTACCATATGACCCAGCAATTCCTCTCCTAGGTTATTGCCGGAGAATACAAAATCACTCATTCAAAGGGAAATATGCTCTGCTATGTTCCATACAAAATGGAATACTACTCAGCTCCTAAAAAGATAAACTCGTGCCATTTATAAGAAGAGGGATGGAGCCAGAGGGTATTATGCTAAGCAAAATAAGTCAGAAAGAGAAAGTCAAGTACCGATTGATCACATAAAGTCAAACTAATAGTAAACCACATCAATGTGACTGTATGGTTGAAGCTACCAGAGGGAGAAGGGGAAAGAAAGAGGTGAGGACAAAGTGGGGAGGGAGCTCAGTGGACTACAGTAAAGAACCATGAGTGATTTTTATGGTAGGTGTAGTGTGGTAACAATACCTTAAAGGGGTAGAGTCTATGCTTCTAAAACACAATCAAAATTGTAAGTCAATGTTAATCGTAAAAATAAATAGAAAATAAAGTCTATCTTTAAAAGAGAAACAAATAATAGTCTCTAAGTTAATATTTTTACTGTTTCCAGGTTTAGGTGATTCCAAATGAAATATTAGAATATAAAAATGTGTGTATTATGTATGTATACACACACATACGTAGAGAGGGAAGATGAATATTGGGTTTAATTTTTCAACATCTAAAAGGAGTTCCTGGTCTGAGTTTGATCCCCCAGCCAGGGAGCTGACCTACATGGTGCAGCAGACCCCTCCTGTCTCACCATTGTTCCCCTCAGCAGTGTATTTCAGTCAATCTGCCTGTTCTGCTCCCCACTCTGTGTCTGGTGTATTCTCTCACTCTTAGCCCCCGTAGCTCTGGCCCACACCCCACTTTTCTACACAAAATTAATTCTTTAAAAGTTGTTCAAAATAAATAAATAAAAGGCATGCCTTGCAAATATACTACATATTTATCAGTATACACAACTTTTGCATATATAATCTTTATGGTACAAATGTTCGTTTAACTAGATCTCATCTACTTCAACTACATCATTTATATAGAAATAGAAGGAAAAGACACACAATAATACAAGAAATATAAAATATATTACAATGCATCTTCCTGTACTGTAAGACATGATGAACAAACTTTAAGCAGAAATGTTTATTTTGCCTAGTGAACAAATTGCAAATCCCTCATTTCTCTCCTTGCTGAATGCTGACCACTGAAATGGCACATCATGTACTCCTTGAGAAAGTCAAGTCATAGAGCAGAGAAAAGTGCTTGCTAAAATAATTTTCTTTTTTCCCAAAAGGAAAAAAGCCAGCAGTGGTGACCAGTCCTGCATAAGGCTCACGACTGAACCCTTGCAAGTCAGTTCCCCTAAGTCCAAATAAACTGTAGTCCCTTATGAAGCCTGCTGAGAACACCAAAGGGAAAAAGCATTCCACTTGTTAAATGTTTATTATTTGAGCTTCACAGCCAACTATAATAAGGGAAAGGGGAAGCTGTCTGCAAACTCCATGCAGATTTAGCTACTCAAATTCCATGAATGTGAAGTAGAACACTGAAGCTGAATCCTTAAACTTTACTAGTGAGTAGCTTGAGGCAGGTGGTGGTTAGGAATAAAAGTTTGGAGCCACTAACATTTGGGTCACTGATTTGAAAGCAGCTCAAGTCAACAAAGAACTAAAATTCTTGACACTGGGAAAAGTGTTGCTTCCTCTAAGAATCACAGCCTAGCCTCCTGAACGGCAAAATTAAAATACAGACTCTCTAAAACCTATTGGTGGGCAGAACCTTCAGGATATTTATGTATTTGTACTGCATTGCATGGAACCGCAAAAACAATAGAGAGTAAACACTCTTACTAAAAATAAAGATGGTGAGCTCAGTCTTAAGCCAGATCCCAGTCCTATGAGCCAAATGCATCCAAGAAAGGTTTTCTTTAGCATGAATGCAATCTTTTCCAAATACCCATACTCTCATTCTTATTCCAAAAGGAACAGGTAATGGCCCTTTGCACATCAAGCATAACATTTGGCACACAGCACTTAGCTGCTTACATGTCTTCCTCTTCCAAACCAGACTAATGCAAACTCCCACTGGAAAATTTTGATCTCATCTTTTGTTTTCTACTCCTAGATTCTTGCATAATACCTTCCAAATAATAAATGGATAAAAATGTACATCCATGCTACATAAAAGGTTGGTTATTATGCAAATATGAATCAACAAGTTTTTATGACAGTAAAGTTCTAGATTCAGGTAGTGGTTCCTATATCATTCAAGCACTTGAAAAGTTGTTCAATATCACTATTACAAGGGAAATATAAGTCAAAGCCATAGAGAAATATCTCACCCCAGTAAGAATGGTCTATTTCAAAAAACAACAAATGTGGGCAAGGATGTAGAGAAAAAAGAACAGTCATCTACTCTTGGTGGGAATGTTATTTGGTAGAGTCTCTATGGAAAACATTATGAAGATACCTTAAAAAAATAAAAATGGAAACGCCATGTAATCCAGCAATACGTAGGTATTTACCCAAAGCATATGAATACACTAATATGAAAAAAAAATGTATGCTCTCCTATGTTCACAGCAGGATTATTCACAATTGCCAAGTCATGAAAACAATCTAAGCACCCAGTGACAGACCACTGGATAAAAAAATTGTGGAATAGATACACAATGGAACACTACACGGCTATTTAAAAAAATGAAATAATGCCTTTGGAGACAAAATGGTTAGATCTTGAGGTGATTATACCAAGTAAAATAAGTCACAAAGTGACAGATAAGGGTGGTTTCACTTATCTGTGGAATATAAATAACCAACAAAAATATACTGGCAAAGCACAACAAAAACAATTCTTAGACTGTGCAAAATAAATTAGAGGAAATATAGAGAGGACAGGGAAGTAAGGGGATAGAGCATAAACGAGGGAGGTTTGGTGGAGGGCAAGTGAGGCATGTCCACGTATGGAGGAGTAAAAATGTAGCCCCAAAGTTAGAGAGACATGTAAACAACTCAAAAATTAATAATAATAATAAGTAAATCCAAGTCCATTAAGTAACCTCTTGGTACTGTGGTAGACAAGGTGTGTAACATACTGAAGAGGTATGAATCTACCCCTAAAACATACATTGTATATAAGCCAACATTCCTGAATAAAATGATTTTTTTTAATGTACATACTCCCTTTCACTCATCTGTTAAATGTTTAATGATACTGAAGTGTACTCGCTCTTCCACAGCCGGTACTCCTTCCCCTGTCAGTCCCTGGGAGGAATGATAATGCAATTCCTTCCATAAAATTGCTAAAATAACTGTGTTAAACAGTAGTATACAAGACAGAACCCCTATTTTCAAAGTAAAATCAGAATTGAGAATTTAAAGGCATTTGATAAATGCCAGGTACCAACTTTCAATTGTTAACAGCTTCACCTTACTAGTAAAACGAACACATCATCTCAGTCATAGAATTTATTTTGTTATATCTTAATGAATCATTTTTGCTTTATTGAAGCTGACATGCTTTTTGTTATCAAAGACAATAATACCAATGCTTAAGGTTTCTGTTTATTTTGATTTCAGATCACTTACTTTTCATTAGAAATTCCCTAATTAGCTCATCATCACATGCCTGATACTATTAGTTTACCATGATTATCAGTATTATCAGTGTAGGTTTTTCCACAGTTAACTGGTTTTTTTTTGATACCTCTTAATTTTGGATTTTTTCCAGTTGACTTTTTTAATACCCAAATCCACATATGATTCAGTGAGTTCTACATTTAATTCTCCTTCTGAGTCATTTGGGAGTATTCCTAGCTTGGTTGCAGATTCATAGAGAGAAATTTCATTTTTCAATTCTGTCAATTCTTCCTAAAGCACAAAAGAAATGAAAGGTATTTTATTTTCCTATATGAAGGAATCAGTCATCACATCCATGCTTTCAAACTCATTTAGATGCTCAATAAATAGAAGACAGAAAGCCTTCTTCAGATACCTGATTAAAAGTAACTTTAAAGGGCCAGCATCTATCAGACTTTCAAATAAACTGACTAAACAAACGAATGGGAAAGCAAACACCTCCCTTGCTTACATTTTGTCTCCAAGGAAAGTGTTCCTTAAGCTGCAGGGCTGACACAGTACTTTTTCTTACTAGAATAGAGGAGAGAGCACTGCCAAGAATGTGTCATCCTCTAGTCTGCCAGTCGAGGTAATACTGGAACTCTCCCTTCAATGGAAAATGTTAAGTCTAGCGGAAGAGGTGAGAGCACTGGAGCTAAACTGAAGTTTCCCACACCTGTGAGTAAACTTATCTCTGGAGCATATGGCTGCTGAGAGCGCTGGGCCTGGGAAGGAGGTGGCGGGCAGACTGCAGCAGGGGGCAGCGTCCTGGCTCTGCAGTGAGACAGACCCGGCCTTGACTACCCAACTGTGTGGAGAGACTGTCAACAACTCTCCTGGGCTGTTTTGGAGGTGATCTGAATTCCTCTTTTATAGAAAACAATCCAAGTTCAGAAAGATGATGTAGCAGTCGCCTAATTCAGTTACCCAGAGTGTCTTCCAAGTGGCCACGCTCACCTGCAGCGCCTTGTTCATGCTTTCGCTCATCGCATGTGCTTTTTGCACTTGCTGCAGCTGGAGCCGTAACTGAGCCACCTCCTGTACTGAGCCTATGGGGGGAAGAATCATAAAATACACCAAATATAAAGGGACAAAGTGCCTGTCGTATACAGAAGAACTCTAATCCACTGAGGCTAACAAAGATAGAGTCCTACTTTATTACCTTTTTATTATCTTTCTAGGAGCATAAAGATACAGCCGGGGAAACTCAGAAGCCATAAGTCTGGTCCAGATGTTTCCAAGGTTTAGTATGGTTTCCCATATGCCCTTGGAGAGTTTAAGACATGGGCTATTATAACCTCGTTCTGACTGAAGTCAGCCATGTCTACAAGCCTGACCACTCCTTCAGTAGGAGCGTTACATTAAGCTCAAAGAAATCCAAAGGAAAAATTCTTTGGAGCCCATTTCTAATATGTAATAGAAAAATATATCTTGTTGCTACCATTAGCTTCTTTCTAAATGTTTTTACTTCCACCACACCAACCCTCCACATGTGAAAGAAACGTATTAGGATTATGTTTCTGAAAGTTCAATAAACTAATATTTTAAATGTACCAGGGGAGATTCTCATTTTAAAGAGATGTTATTAGGTGTCCTTAAAGGAAATCAGCATCTGGAGTATGGTTAAGCAAAGTAATGATGGCATATTATCCAGCTAAAAAAAAATCATATTTTCTAAGCTTTTAATGCCAGAGCTCCCTAAGCATATCTGTACAATAGTGTGTGCATAACCTATGATTATTTATTGCCTTTTACTCTAATATGTTATAAAAATTAGTTAGAAATAAAAGTACTATTGAAACTAATACAGAAACATATCTCTCAAACTTAATACCATGGAGACCATACTAGAAATTTTATGCAGGATAAAAATGTAATCAGGTAAGTAGCCAGTGCACTGTGAGAGGAAAAAGATATTACAGAAGTTCCACAAAATGATAAAACTATGTGATTAAAGACTGAGTCTAAAAAGCAAATATATTGGGATTTCAAAATCAGTTTTAGTTTTCAGGGATAGCACTACCTTATAACCTATATTTTATTGTCCTATTTTTACACCTTCAGCTTTGCATGTTTTCAGGAATGTTCTGTACACCAAAACAGGGATGTGGCCATGTATGTGCACCCATTTCACTGGAGGAAAATACATTCAAACGATAACAGTGATCTCAGTGCAGTAGGATTATTGGTTATTTTTATTTTGTACTTAATACTTGCCTCTGTTTTCCAAATTATCTAATGAAATTGCACTATACCTTTAGACATGTATAATACATTAAAAAGAGTTGTCACCAGTCATCTTTTCCAGATTTGTATAATTCACAGATTCTATTCTGTTTTCTCTGCCTGTCAACCTGCCTTCTAGAGAGACAACAGCCCAAGCAGACACCCACCTGAGTGCAATAAATTGGCACACTGCTTTTGGCTCTCCTCTAGGCTTCTCGTCAGCCTGTTAATGATCTCGGTCTTTTCTAATTTGGTTGCTTCTTGATTCCTTTCCAGCTGTTTCACTTGATCTTTCAAACGACAGCAAATGTCTTCCTAGATAGAAAGAGTGTTCAAGAAGCTATTTTCCTGATTGGTTATTAAATATTAAATTAACAATTATGATGCATAATTACATTTTAAGTCAAATACAAGCTAGTCAGTGGGTAGCACCAACACTGTTGTCAGGTTACCGGCATGGGATGAGGAGACAGGAGAACAAACTTACATGGTTTTCAGTGAGTCATCAACTCCTCTTGTAATTATGCTAACAAAGGTTGCATTTGAAGATATTTCGAAGGTCCTTTTCTGCTCTACATTCACAAGGCCCTGTTATTCTAAAATTAGATTTTATTCAAGCCAAAGGAAATGTATTATGTTCCAATTTGCATCTTATACTGTCAGTATAAATGTATGTATACATATTTAGACAGACCACTTGAATTGTGGAATTTTTATCCCAAGATAGCAAGGAAACAGATAAACACAAGGAAACTGACTCTACTCCGAATAGCCAAGGCTCCTACTATTCTGAGCAGCCAAAATTAATCTCTCCCTCTTCTGAGCAGTTCTGTTAACTATCTGTTCTCTGTTGTGCTTTTCTTTTTACCTTTTACATGTCTTGTTTCTCTTAATAGTCTCTTTGAAGGTGCTTACCCACTACCTTATACTACTGAGTGCTACAAAGAAACACCTGAAAAATGACAAAAAAAAAATGTGCGCATGTACACTGTGTGCACCTGTGTAATAGACAGGGCTATATAGGAAATAGAGAGCTTGTATACAATATATTCAAGTTTCTTTAAGAAGAAAATATGTCTGGGAGTGATGAGCATGGAGACCCCAAGTCCCAGTAGAAGAAACCATCACCTCTCATTCAAAAAAGGACACAAGGACTGAATTCCAGACAAACGGCAGAACATGAGCAAGAAGTATATTAAGGTTAACTGGTTAAATTTGCCTGAAAAAGCCAGAATAAAATAAGTCTCTACAGTAAAAAGATTATCAAGAAAAAGCTGTGATACAGAGAGAAGGTGTTTGGTGCCAGATCTGTAGGAAGACCTAATGTCCAATAAAGCACTAATGATAATAACACAAGGTACTTCTCAAAAGGGGACTAACACAGATGTTCCCCTGTGCAGATGAAAGGGACTCTGAAGTCTATTTCAGCCTAAAAACTCGTGTGAATTTTGTATTCTATTTCATAATGTAGCGATGTTTGCTTTAAATTTTTTCTACCAAAGTTTTGAGCAAAATGAAGCTTTTGGAAACGAATAAATGTTTATTCAACACTGCAAACCTCTTGGCATCCTGCTGCTAATCTCCAAGCCAGCTTGAGAAGCATGATTCTGAAGCACCACAGTAACACGGCAAACACAATGAATGAGCTCATATTAATGACAGTGTGAACGTGTGTGCAAGAAGAGTTAGAGACAAAACTAACAGTTACATGCTGAGCAGCTGACAGAAGTTCTTAGAAGACACTGGGAACTGACAAGAAAGTTCAAGAAAAGAGATATGAAAAAGCAATGTAAAGAAAGGCAGGCTGTGGCAATAACTTAACCATATGCAACAACCAACTAAGCCATGTTATTTCCGAATGACAAGTTCAAAAAAACATTATATTCACCTATCTTTGCCATGATTAGCTCAGTTCAAAATGGATAAAGTCACACATCTTTTAAGACTGAATGATACAAGTGTGATGACAAAGAGATAGTAGCTGAATCCACGGGAATAAATAGAATTGAACAAATTTCTAGTTGCACAGAAAAATGAAGAACAGGCCACACACACACGGGGGTCTGTGGGCATCGCTTAGCCAAAAGAAAGTGTTTAAAGTGGAGTCTTTTAAAATAATGTGGAAGGAAAGGTAGAAAGTCTTAATACAGAAACCAAAGTCTAAGACCTCACCAAGAGCTAAAGATTTCAAGAAGACAAGAATGAAGAAAGGTTTTATAGAATGTCATCAGGCTAATCAGAGATCTTAGAAAAGGACATCTATGAATTAGAGAAGTAGAAGGCAGTTTGTAGGAGTAAATCCTGTTTCCTATCTTCTCTGTCACACTAAAAAACCCAAAAGGAACCCAGTCAAAGTAAAAACCCTTCTAATATGTTGTGTGTACAATCCTTCC
Source organism: Scalopus aquaticus (assembly GCA_004024925.1). NCBI lineage: Eukaryota > Metazoa > Chordata > Mammalia > Eulipotyphla > Talpidae > Scalopus > Scalopus aquaticus. Next base: position 153,156 of record PVIJ01002001.1, read on the forward strand.
TATCCGGAAAAAGAAAAGGCTTAAGGATAGCTTAAGGGAAACACTAGATTAATATAATTTTATAAGCCATATATTTCTCAAAATATATTACACGAATATCAAAAAACCAAACTATTACAGATTGTTACTCCTCCCAGTACATGTAATTAGGCAGTTCCTGTATCTTTCAAATTAAATATGGATATAACCTGTTTACATCCTGATGTTTAGCTGTTGTTCAAGAAAAGTTAGTTGAACAGATGAAGTAATACGATTAATCTACAATGTAGTTGTAATCCCTTCCCACAAAGAACAACTTTTTCATAAAGCAGTGTTTTTCAACACCAGGAGAAGCATGCATTTCTTGAAAAACCTGAGTAATCTCAAAGGTCTTCTCAAAAAAACTGCATTCACTCACACCCAAAAGAAAATCATACCCACAATTTCAGAGGTTTCATTGACTCCTGGGAGTCCTTCATGGACTGCTTCAGGAGATGCCAGGTTAAGAACCTCTGTAACCAGCAAAACTTGCTTGTCAAACACCTACTCTGTCAATACTGCATGTGTACAATACATAGGTATACAGCTGTGTGACTGCATGAGAGCCACTTAGATCCTAGATACTGACAAATTTATTCAAGCTCATCTGCAAAATTTTATTTGTTATTTGAACCGTGCTACCCTAGAGTATGCGTGAATTTTCTTTGTAATCTGTTGTACAGTGCAGAGGTTAAAGGTTTTATTTGAAAGGGAAATATTTTACACCTCTTTAGTAACTTGTATAAAGAAAAAAGGCAAGGGGTTAAAATACAGTATGTATGCATGTATTTTACATAAAAATATCTAAATTAATGGTCTCTGTGTAGAAGGCGCCCATGCATTTTTCTGATTAAGGGCAGGTAGCTCCCTAGCTCCTGGTTTATTTTTACAACGTCTTTCCAATCAGGGATCTCAATTTGGATTCTGAGATAATATAGATTGACTTCTTATTAAAGATACTGCTGAGAATTGGCAGCAAATTGACAAAGGGAGTCCATTAAGAAACATTCCCAAAATGAAAAGACATAGGCACTTTGTAATCACCATTTTGCAAAGCAGTTATGCAATTACAGATACAGGCCAACATCAAGGCTATGCTGTTGACAATTTAAAATCAATCACAGAATGTAACCGTGGGAAAAGACCTTAATCAACACCTTCAATTTATGGTTCAGGAGTCTGAAGCCAAGTCAGCACAGAATCAAGACTTTCTTCTACATTGTAGTCTAAGATTTTCTATTGAAATGGACAGGGCAGTGTGGGGGTGGTGAGAAGAGCGAACAGGGTGGGCACAGAGGTGAACTAGGAATTCCTTTTGGTCCTTCTCCATGTAATTGTGTCTAAGTCTGCAGAGAATGGAGAGATCCTCAACCCAGCATGGAAAAGCCACCAGACTCCGCTCCTCACCACCCAAGGAGGATCACTCTCCCAAGTCCAGCTAACTTGAACGCTACTACAACACACAGCTAAGACTAATAAAATTCTCCCAAATTCTACTTGTTTAAGCATTATATAAACTAGGCTTTTCAGTCATTTAGTATAGCCTGCATTCTTTCCCACCCTGATTAAATTCACAGTATTTTTCTACATAAAAATAAAAAATATATGTAGGAAAACAAATCTAATAAATACTCATATAAATAGATACAAAAGTAAAATGGTATACAATTATTATTGCCAATAATTCAATCTTTTATAGCTCTACTAAATTACGGAAAAAATTAGAAACAGCTGTATAAATAAGAATGAATAAACCCAAATCAGGATGAACTGTAAGTATGATAGGATTTTCCACATACTCCCATCATATTTTTCTTCTCCTCTCCCCTTGTATTAAATTAGTTCTGAAATTACATTAAGAAAAATGTTCTCTGAAATTTTACCTATTCAAGTGGTTACCTGAGGTTCTGGATGACCTATCACCTGACTAACCCTGAGCTCACATCATCTTATTCCCTTCGGGGCAAAAATAATAAAAACTGAACTATGTTCAAGTTTCAAATCTCAGTGTCTGTAGACAAGATTTTATTCCCTATTTTATTAAGGTCTATAAAATCTGAAGTTCTCAAAATTAACTCTTTACCCAAAAACCATTTCTAGACCACCTTAATTGACAGGTTGATTACCAAATGCAACCCAAGGTAGGCTTTCTTTTGGTTAAGCTCCCAAAACACTCTTTCCTTTTAGTCTGAATTTATTCTAGGGTAATAAGAACAATATGTAAAAATGCTCTTAAAAAATAAAAAAGGACTAGTAATGTGAAAATTGAAAAAGTACTAACCAATTCTACAAAAGGAAAGATTTCTAAAATGATACTTTTAGGATGTATTTATAGATCAAAAAACAACAACAACAACTTTGGCTTTGAAGTATTACTTGCAATCAAATACCTACTGCAAACACCCAAAACTTCTGTATGGGGAAGCATGATGTGTCAGGGTGAAAAAAAAAAAACAAAACAAAACAGCTTTACTTGTTGGTAATAGTTACTCATTTGAAATCATCCCAACCTGTTCTTTAAGTGCAGCGACTGTACCATCCAAATTATTTTGTAAGGACAACACTTGCTCTTCATACTTCTTGGTGAGGCCCATGACAATGCTCTCGTGCTGCTCTCTGGCACGCTGAAGTGATTCAGAATGATGAAGGTCCAGCAGCTGCTGCTTCATGCTTTCTAGAGCCACTTCAGTTGTTCTGCACTTCTTAATCAGCTAGTAAAATACAGAGATCCGTGTTTACAGTATGTTCGGGGCCTGTCTACAGACTTTAACTCTAAAAATCAACTATACTTCAATGACAGCAGAGAAGGGGTTTCCCCACCATGACTCTTGTTCCTGAGGCTTCTCTAGCTGGGACCCACCAGGCCCACATTTGCTAAGAATGCTATTCATTGAGAAAATTAATTTTGTAGTTACCCGAGGAGTGTGAAAGAGGATTGTATGCAGCATGATGGCAATGTGGGCTACTATAGGAATCTGGGGCTACTATACTGGTCCCAGTGTGAGCAAAGTGTGTGTGGGGGGTGCGGGGTGGGAATCAATTGTTAGGTCATAGAAAAATGACTCAGTTTCTTGAAAAATTGATGAAACCTGTCAATGGTCACTCACTGAAAACAAAGTTTTGAACATTATAATTATACATATGTTGTAAAATAATGGCATAAGAAGCTATTATTATCCGGTGGGCCCGTTGTCGCTGCTGGAGCCCGACGTGAGCTTTTTTTTTTTTTTTTAATATTTATTTATTTATACATACAAGCTGGGGCACAGGCCAGAGGCGCGGGGCAGCGAGAGGGCCCACCAGAGACAGAGTGGGGAGCAGAACAGGCAGGCCAGAAACACACTGCTGAGGGGAGCAGCGGGCGAGGCAGGAGAGGTCCGCCGCACCACGTGGGATTCCCCCCGGCCAGGTGTGGAACCCGCATCTGGGCTGCCGAAAGCTCCACAGCGCAGCGCCCAACCGCTGCACCAAAAGATATCTATGCTCCCAAAAGATATCTATGCCCTAGTTCCAGAAATCTGTGACTACATTATGTTATATGCCAAGGGAACATTAAGACTGCAGACTGAATTAAAATTGCTAATCAGATGACCTTACATGAAGAGTATCCAGAATTATCTGGGTGTGCCCAGTGTACCCACAAGGATCATTAAAGAAAGAAAACTGAGGCAGAAAAGGCAGAACCATGACTTCTGGCTCCGAAGGTGGAAATGGCCACAAACCAAGTAACACAGGTGGAACAGAAGTTGGAAAAGTCAAGAAAATGAATTCTCCGCCTCATGTCTCCAAAAGCAACACAGCCCTGCGGACACCTGGCATTTAGCCCAGTGAAATCCACGTCAGACTTCTGACCTCCAAAACTATGAGGTAATAAATTTGTGTTGCTTAAAACCACCAAATTGGTAATAATCTGTTACAGCAGCTATAGGAAAGCAATATAGTTGGTGATTCTGTGGCTTTAAATTTTTTATTTATGCTACTTTATTTTCTATAAGTGTAATTTCTAGCTCACAAAAAGATTACAAAGGTATGACCTTTTTACTACACAAAAAAGCAATTCAACTTTTTAAATATAATAACTACCAGCTTTCAAAAAGTTAAAAAGTCTAATCTACATTGCACATAAAAATTAAAATTTCAAGTGAGATTTATTTCAATACCGTTTTTGTTGTTCAGGAAATAATCTAGATACGTCAAGTCAGGCAGAGTTCTAAGCACTTAGGGATACAATGACAAGATCCAAAGTCTTACTTTGTGATGGAGAGAGAGAATGACAGATTTTTTTTTTAATGGAGATAATTTCAGATAGTTATATAAAAGAGTAGGATTTGGCATGGTGAAGAGAAATAGGCATATGGAGTTATGTGCTCCCTTATATATAAGGTGGATGGAAACTTCTCACTGAAAAGGTAACTTTTTAGCTGAAATCTGAAGGATGAGAAAGAGCCAGGCCAGAGGCAATAGTGTTTGAACTCTTCCACTAAGTCATCCTCAGAACTATGCACAAATCTCGTCTAAAACCAAGCTTAGTATTTTATAGTCACTTTCATTTTTAACTACCTTCTTTCCCCTCTCCAAAATGACATTAGTCTCATGAGTCACCCACCACCAGTATTGGCTACCAATATCTTGTGACTATTTCCAACAAAGAAATGGTTATCTCATTAACAAAAGAACATGCTGCAACTTTAAAGGCAAGTCTACCTTGGTCAGGGAATTTAGGTTCTGACGCTTTGTCCATAAACTGCTTTGCAACCATGGGTAAGTAACTTAAACTTTCCAACACTCAGTTAATTCATCTATAAATGGTAAACACAATGCCTTGCAATTCAAAATCCCAACAAGATATTATACCAAAAAAAAGGAGAAGTTGGAATGCAATCTGGTTCAGACTCTAGGAGATACCTTAAAAAAACAAAAATAGAAATCCCATATGATCCAGCAATACCTCTACTAGGTATTTCACTAAAGAATACGAAAATACTAACACAAAAAGGCTTATGAACACCTATGTTCATAGCAGTGATTTCCACAATTGCCAAGTCATGGAACCACCTATGTTCATAGCAGTGATTTCCACAATTGCCAAGTCATGGAACCAACCAACTTAAGTACCCAAAAACAGATGCAGAAATTATGGAATATAAACTCAGTGAAATACTGCTCAGCTACTTAAAAAGATAAAATGGTACCTTTCAGGACAAAATGGGTAGACTGTGAGATGACTATGCTACGTGAAATAAATCAGAAAGTAAAGACATAAAACAGATGGTTTCACTTATATGTGGAATATAAATAACCAAGAAAACATATACTGGCAAAGCATATACAAATTACCAGCGTGAAGGGAAGGGGGGACAAAAAAGGGGTGGAGGAAGGGAGGGCTAGGGAACTGGCACAGGAGGTTTACTAATAAGTTAGGCACATGCACATTTAGAGGAGTAAAAACGTAAACCCCAAAGTTATGTAGACATGTAAACAACTAACAAATTTTAAGGAAAAACAAAACATGAGTTGATTCTCAGGATTCAGAAGAGAAACTGTTAAAAAGAACTACAAAAAATTTTAAAGAATCTTCAGTCTAGCCCTGGATTACAAATTTCAAAACATATCATAAAGCTATAGTCATGATATTATCAGAGCAAGAATAAAGAAATACGTAAGAAAAAAATATACATGTTAGGTCAATTTTAAGCAGCAACATTCTCTCAACCTATACTGACCACCTGTTATGTGCTAGGTGCTGGGTGTAGGTGGTGGAGCTAGCAGGCTGAGAGCAACCCATTCTTGCCTTCAAGATGTTCTAAGTCTATTATACTTCGACTTTCTTTTTGTTACAATAGATGTGACCTTCCTGCTTGGAAAAAAAGCAGTAGAGACTTGGGAAATGAAAACTCAGGAGCAGGGACTTATTAATGAAATAGCAGCACAAATGTAAAAGGCACTCTCAAGAGATGAGACACCACGTATAAGCACACAGAAACAAGAAACAGTGAGAGGACAGGCAAGGATCAGATGGTCACCAGATGGCCATACTTAGTCCCACAGGTAAGGTGGGGTCATGAAGGACTTTAAATAAGGCAATGGCATAACTATATTTCAGAAAGATTATTCTGATAGTCGTAAGATAGAATTTGAGTAAGGGGTAAGAGACTAGACTAATTAAGAGACTTTGTAAGAGATGGTAAAATCCTGGACAGAGGAACAAAGGAACTGAGATCTCCAGATTTCTGGTATGGATGACTAAGTGGGTGGTAGCACTACTCCTTCAAGGTAAAGAAAGGAAAAGTACGCTTAGGGTGGAAGCAGCTATAAACTTCAAATTTCTTCTAAATTTAATCTTATCAGCAGTTTTGTTAAATAATTAAACTTGCCGCTTGTAATAAGTAATTCTGACCATAAATAATCAAGGTGAAATATTTACCTGTTCTTCATTGACTTTTAGTGCTTGTATTTGGGTCTCTAGTGCTTTTATTTGTGCTTCAAGCTGGATCTCTCTTTCTTTTCCATTCTGAAAGAGTTTCTGTGATTCTTGGAGGCTAAGGGCCAAACCATCCTTTTCATCTATGGCATTAAAATGTTTATAAACAATAAATGGAGGAATCCCAGTTGCCACAATCCCCATTAGCTACCAGATCTATATCACATATAAATGTTGTTGTATTTAATTCAAATGAACTTTGGTGGATTTAAAGAAATTGAAGGAAAAAAAGAAAAGAATGCATGGGTAACACCAAAAACCCTGTAGAGAACAGAAGCACTTTCTTCAAAAATTATACTGTATCCATTTTGGAACTAAAAAATTTCTTAACAATGATTTCATCATTTGTGTACTTGAGAAGTTAGTTTCATAGGTGTGACAAGCCAGCCCTAATCAAAGGAAGAATCTGAGGACTCATTGCTTCTTAAATATACTTGCTATGAACTCTTAAATTCACCCAGTCTTAAACTCTTCCCACATACTTTATGGTGACAGTCCACAAGTTCTTTCCTCAAAACAAATTTTACAGAAAGAGACCTTTTCACTATCAATTAAATTTGAAATGAACTGAAATCCAGTCACAAATTATTCTACAAATTAAAGACCAACATTGACCAAAATGATGGAAAGCACGAAGAGTAAGCAATAATAATTTGAATCTGTATTTACACTATGTGCTTCTCCCAGATGTGGCACCATTTCTCCTGGCGCTCCTAAATAAGTGCAGGGTCACTAACTCTTACTTGGATTAAAACATCATGCTAATTTTTAGGCTCAGAAATGTATTACAAACTAAACACAAGTCTTTCTGGGAACTGGAATACTTCATCCAAGGTAAACTATATAAGGAATCAACAACTTTTAGGACAGAACGCTGTCAGTAATGTTCATTGATTCTAACAGCCTAAGAGAAGAAGAAAAGGGAGAAAATGAAGACACTTCAGGACAAGATGTCAAAAGTCCTGGGTTTTTGTTTTGCTCTGACGAGTCACCTGACCAACTGTGTCAATTTTCTAACCTTCAAATTTAAAATGAGGCCATTGGAGACATGATATCTCAAGTGCCTCATAAATCATAGTGCCCAGTGGTGGTTATCTTACCTTTGATCATCAGAAGTTGGTGATTTAGATATCTTATTTGACGTTCACGTTCATTTAACTTTTCAACTAAATTATCTAGTTGTCTCTCTTTTGCTTTGTTAAGAACCTTAAGTTGAATAATCTGCATATTTTCTGCAGAATCTGCTTTGGAATTAAAGACAATTTATTAGATAAAAAGATCCAAAAATTTTTAAAAAGCAACATTCCAAAATAAAACATTCCAAAATAAAATGAGTATTTAGAATAGTTTTTCAAACTGTTGATGCTCACTAGGGCCTCATGAAATTCATTTAATGGATTGTGACCAGCAATTTTTAAAATAACAAAATAGACTATATCAGAGCATATCATGCAGTACAAAATAAATATGATCTTGCCTGTTTCAGTTATGTGTACTTATTTATATGAATAAGTATTGTAGACCACATCACCACATTAAAAAAAATGTACTTCTTACTATGGTCACTCCAGAAAAGCTTTGAAGAGTCACTGGTTTAAAGTATCTATGAATCACTACCACAATGACTAATTAAAAATAAATACATACCAATTACAATAAAATAGAGATCTACAGTCTCAAAAGCTTGAAAAAGTGTCTCAGCTTCTTTAAAACAATTTCTAAAGAAAAGTTCTAGATATCATTCTGAAAACATTTTAAATAACAGTGGTAGTTATATTGTATTCATATTCATGCTGGCACATAGCTGTTTTTTAATTAATGAAGAGACTAATAAATAATTTTGAAGTCTTCTTTCACAAATGACCAAAGTCATTTTAGGGATTACTAAAGAAGTGATCAGAGAAAGAAAAAGAAAAAAATGGATGGTAGGAGAAGGATAATGCTTCAACTACACAATGACAAATATTCTTCATTTTCTACTTGAACAAAGTTTCTACTTGCTAGCAATGAAATCTACCCATTTTTTTAAAAAAAGATATGATTAAAACAAAATTGAAGATCATAAGCTTTGTTACAAATCAAACTGTTTGGGCTTAGAACAGGATTAGCACATACTTATAAGCACATACTACAAACCCTACCTCCTTCAAACTCATTTTTTAAAACTACTATTGCTCAGAAGCTGTAATCACTAAATCCAGCACAACTATTACTTAATTAACTTAAAAGTGTCAAGTTTGAGCAAGTATACAACAAACATAAACAAAAAATAAGTCAATACATACTTTCATTAGCTCCTAAAAATTGTTGCTGCAGGCCTTCAAATGTTTCACTTCCTGCTATCTCTTGGGTTGGTGAGACATTATTCTGGACAGAAGACTGATATGGTTTATATGTCACTTTATATGGTTCCAAAGCTTGACAACTGGGACCCTGTGATGTACCAAATGGCTATTATAAAAATGGTAAATAAAATCAATAATTAGGAATTGAACTTCTCTTCAAAAACTAGCTGAATTAGACACATTAATGTTGGTACACAACTAAATTGTGGTACAGTTACAAAATTTATACATGTATCTTTGCATCAAAATAGAATTCATTATATAACACTGCTAAACAGATGTCTCCAATACATAATTTCACACATCTTAATTGTACTTTTCATCATGCAATAGGGCCAATGCCATAAAAACTCAAAAATTTCAATTAGATTGTAATAAAAATTTAAGAATGATTTAGATGATGCCAACAACTCGGGAACATAAAAATGCACACATTCAATAACGAGAACATATAAGATGAAGCCTCATATTTTATACTCAACCACTTATGGAATTAATAACATTCTACAGAAATAGAATTAAGAGAAAATGACCTCCTTGAAAGGACCAAAACTTATCTTGTCATTGGATGACACAGAATAGTTGGCAAAATGAGTTTTCATTGTCACCAAGAACAGCTAAGAGGCAACTAACCATAATATACCCTAAGGTCTTACTTCATTAAGAGTTTCTTTCCTTAACATATATCTTATCTACTGTGAGATCATCACAAAACAAAATGTTAACTTTGAAGTGTTTGACCTAAAATTTGTTATAAGGGTGCTAAGCTAAAAAATCAAGGAAACTAAATGGAGTTATCTACACAGACTTAACTGCTTTCAAACTATATCAAGATACCTAAACAAGGAATCAAGATAGCTTCTCACTAGAGCATAGTGAAGTGGCAGAAGCAAGAAGCAGCAGTAAAGGACAGTTATTCTCTGAGAGACTTAACTATTAGTGTACGGTTAACTATTGCCAGAAACACTCCATTTTAAATCCCTGAACTAAGATCATGATTGCATTAGATTGTAAACAGAAAATAGCATGACTAATTCAGCATGAGCCTGAATAAACGTTCTCTCAGAAATTTTTGCACTTAAAATAAATCTTACCATTGCTTAAATACACACAGACAAGCAAAAGCATGCACACACATACACAGATTCTTCAAAGTCAAGTTCTCACAATACCTGAAAATGATTCCTCTGGGGATCTGAAAATTGAATTACATTACTTGATTGGCTATTAAATTCTTGCTTCTGGCCATTGGTATATGGCCTAAAGTTTTCAGGAAGGTGGTATAAATCAGTCTGTTCATATTTGCTCGGAGGGCTGTAACCACTTCCACCTTCATCTCCAGCTTCCTCGGGATGGTACCCAGCACACTGGTCATCAGTTTTACTTTGATTGTCTTCCCAGTTATTGCCACTTTTATTTCCAACATATAAACCCTGAATCTCATTATACTCCTATCAGAAAACAAGAATAAGACAAAAGTACCACAACCTACTCCCACCCTCATCAAAGTCATTATCACAACAGATACTTACATTTACACTTTGAGATTGAGGTAGCACTTGATGCTCATTCCAGTTCATTTCCAAATGCTCTGAATGATGCGGTCTTGAGAAAAATCAATACTTAAGATTTAGAGTCTATCATTTATTCGCATAAAGCTATCACAAGAACCCCAAGATGCTCACAGCTTTCCCTCCAACCTTCACCTAAAAGTTAAAGATGAGTCTATAATCTTAGAAGCATAGACATTATTTACCTGCCGAGAACCCAAAGAAAGAGAATTATAGGATTGCAATAAACAAGTGAAAGGGATGCCAGGTGCTTACTCTCCCTCTGTGCCATCCTCACTGCAGTCTGAATAGTGGAGCTCAGGGGAGGACAGGTCATCATCCAGCATATCATGAGGAAGGTCTGTGAGTAACTGCTGCAACTGAGACAGAAGAGCCAGCATCACCATCACACTGATTTCAACACGAGATGTCAAACCAAAGCTGCCTCAGGAAGAGTGGTTTTGACTATAGAGTTCCTAATTTCTCCATTTCATAAATTTCTTAAATTCCATGCAAACAGTGTTCATCATCTCGCTTGGGGGAAGGCGAATACTTAATATCAGAATTTATATAAGAATTACCTTTAGATTTAGATTTTAGGTTTACTTTTTTCTACAAAGGTCTTTGATTTAAATACACATACAGTGTAACAGAATTTTTAAAAACTTCTTTATGGAAACACAGCAAGTTGTAACTATTATCACAGGACAGACTTGAATCTCAGAATCCCGTTCAACCAGTAATTAGACCTTCGGACTTGACAGTTAGACATCCCCCAGGGAATCTGAGTAGCCAGATGCACTGGGCCTGGGTGAGGAGAATAGCAGCAGTAGCAACAGGTGGCCTAGAAGTCCTAAAAAAACTCTAATAATATGATAGAAGCCTCCTGGGGAATAAATAATTAGTAGACAACCATCTTATTCCAACGATGAAAAGATATACAATATTCTGCTCCTGTAAAACAACTGAGTAAAAGGAGAGCAAGGGATTCAGTTTCCTAAAATGGCATTCTCAAAAGCACAATTCTAAATCTGACATACAATTTTTTTCCAGAAAAATCAAATCTCTAGCCTTCTACCTATAAAACTAGGTAGAATAAATTCAAGATGAACTGTGATAGAGATGAATGAAGAGCATAACTTGCTGAATTTCAGTATCCTCCTTAAATCGTAGTATTTTCCTTCACTTCCCAATATAATGTCTTTACATTTGTAACAATCAAATGATTCTAGTATTTTCTTACCAAATAGTTGGGAAAGTGTTTATCACAACTTCTTTTTAAAAAATCAAGCACCAGTTAAACTAACAAGTTGGCTGAGTCCTTCCACAGTACATAAATCAATTCCTTAAAATGATGCAATGATTGAATTTTTAAAGACATTAAATACTCTGTAAAACCTTAGAGAAAACAAGGCAATAATCCTTAGTCTATGGCAAGTTTTGTCCCCACTCTACTTTGTCATTGGAATAAAAAAAAATTGAAATGTAGCTATAAAACATCTGAGTATTATGTTTATAATCAAAAACTTTCTTAAACTACATCTATGGTGAAATTAAAATATTACAAGAAAAATACTTCCTAACTCCCAAATATATTTCTATTATTCATTCAACATTTTAAACAGTTTCCTCAATCCACCGGGTTCTTTAAAAATGAAAGCAAGAAGGATATTCTATTCCAATAAAAACCCATCTTCATCATAATCTTTTGACACTAATATTAACAACCAAGATCTTGACTTATTGGTCACCTGCTCTTGCAGGGTAACCATTGTCAGAATTAGCCATATCAGAGTTAGTTCAATATATTAAGAATAAGAAGCAACGATAAAAGCAAAACACATCAACACATTAATACACTATGGGCCTTAAGTGAAAGGTAGCTAAGAGATTTTACAAAGACACCAAATTCACAAAGGAACAAACATCTAAGAGGTCTTTGACAAGTAGTCCAACCTGCTTTGTCTGTAGTCATGCCTCACTGCTTTAGTGAAAAAGACTACCCGCACATGTTACACAGGAAAAAATAACAAAATAAATCTTTATACTTACATCAAGTAAGGACTCCTGAACAGAATGAATATTTTCTTCTAAACCTTCAGTGAGGTTCAAGTACATAGCCTTATAATTCAGGGGAACACTAACAGGGACATCTGAACAGTACATATTCCCCCTCACAGAGAAAAGGCTATACAGCAATTAAGCAGCTATTTATTGTAGCTTTCTTTGTGACACCACAAAAATGAAAAAAATTGGCATCCATGGAGGATAATTAACTTGAGCACAGGCAATAAGCTAATCAAAATGCTTTTAGATACACAGACTAAACTTACCAACTAGCAAAATCAACCCTATAGTATTTAGTGTCTTATAAAATATTTTACATATATGCTAACACTTTATATTAATGTCATTCACCTTCAAAAATTTTGTCCATGAAGTTCTTTGGCATAGTGGGCCATATTCCTTGGCTTCTATAACTTTCAGGGCAAAGAGAAGCTAAATGAGGTGAAGTTCTCCTAATAAGGCCATTCAGAAACGAAATCCCACCCCCAGGACTTCCATTTCCCAGGATCAAAGCGTGCTCTCCTCATATGCACTGTCACATAAAATTTGCTTTTGGTCACTGAAGTTTGTGCCACAAAACACAAAATTATCATATCAACTTATACATGTTACCAAATAAAACAATTTTAGAAATGATAAATTTTCCTCATTAAGTATTGATCCTACTAAATATAAGTTCAAGGGGAAAGGTAACAATCCTTATAAATAACCAAATTCCACTCATTAAATTCAGTTTCATCAGTCTCCTTTTTGATGGCAAAAGCAAACTCAGAAAAATATTACTGGGTTTCAACAGAGTTTTATAATAGATACCTTCCCTATAAAAAAATATAATTTGCTACTGCCAAGGTTTCTATTGAAATGCATTCTGTTTAACCATTCTATAAAATCCCCTCCATTTACTACTTCACCTTTCTTTTCTAAAAAGAAAATAAAGAGCGCACATTAACTCAAAGAACTTCACCAACAAAACACTTTACAATAACTCATGTAGAACTCCAAAAAGCTTACATTTAAGGGGGCTGTAAGACAAAGAACACATGCACCTTTTGTTAAGATTTTCAACTCAAATTAACTAAACAGACTGTCTTTCAAGGCTATAATCCTCAACAGTCATGAAAGTGGCTCTCCTATTACAAACGGTTTAATGTGTTTTCTCCCAAGAGAAAAGCACCACGTGGAGAGGCCAACATTATATTCCTTTTGAACAGGTTATCTCACAAGCATACTGAAAAGATTCTGATATTTTAAAATGTGAATGGCTTAGTAGTTCTTTCCTGGATACACACTAAGCAGAATCTTCATTTTAACCTGAGGCAAGTTTAAACATCCCGAAAAGGCCCAATATGGGACTGATAAAGAGCCAAATAACCTAGACCTTTACTTTATGAAGTATGCAATGGGAAGAATGCAAAAACAGAAAAAAAAAATTCATTCCATTAAACTAAATTTTATGATGTTAGTTGAGATGACTTGGTCTGAAGTTGCCACATATCTGAAAAAATTAATATGGCAGTATTTATTAGACAAGCCTGGGCAGCACTACAGATGGCACATAGAGAACTTTGGGCCTGAAGGGACAAAGAAGCATCTCCAAGCCAACTCCTGCCTCTAAAGGTGAATGAACCAAGGTCCAGAGATGAGGATCATGCCCACAAAAAGTGAGTGACCCAGAACTGGAGGCAGAACACACACCTCCCATGGCCACTATTTTCTTCTGCATGACACTGAGTCATTGGAAGACACTTCTACCTGTCTGTATACACTCAAGCTTCAGTTCTCCTACAGTCTATGCTTTTCTTCTACTTGTGACAGTCCCAGAAAAATATCTGTGCATTATGAGGAAAAGCCACAGGATACAATCTAGATGAAGTATTAAAAAGTTGCTAAAGAAGAAACACCAGAAAACTATAATACGAATACTCAAGTGTTGTGTCTTAGATTTTTGGGGGAGATAATAAGAAAATTCTAGTAAATAAGTCAAATAACAAAATATAAACAAATACTAGCTTTACAACTCCCTCTAGTGGGAATGAAAGATCAAAATGTTTCTATAATTACTTCAAACAAGGCTGTTAAATGGATACCACACAGAGGAATCTTACCTCTAAAATACATGATTCCAACCTCAATTGAGCTTTATTATTCTATTAGTGGAGTACCAATATAAAAACCAAGAGGAATTCAAATCAGTATCACCAGGTAAGAGTTTCTGTTTGCCATCTGCCTCTTAAACCACCTACCTTTCTTACTCAAGATTTTCCAGGTTTCATATATACCATGACTAAATAAAGCATCATCAGGAAGTATTGGCCTGATAACACAGACACTATGTACTTCTGCTCCAAACCACTAGCTCCAAAATACATGCAAACATTCGTAGTCTGACTCTCTGGGGCCAAGCAATAATCACAAAGCTACTTCTGGTGCCAGTCTAGAAAGTACATGTGTACACTGGGAAACTGTGAGGTCGGTCCCAAATAACAAGCTACCTTAACTAGTGACTTTACCAACAACTTTGAAGTTTATAACAATCATTCCTATGGCAAAAACAACTATCTGTAATATCCAATGATGGAACCACAAAGCATAGTGACTTCAAGAGACAAATATTTTGCAAAATCACACTGTTAAGTAATAAAGTTATAAAAGAACTTTTGAATTCTCTTCTCTGAGCCAACTTTATAAGTGACAGTTTGCCTAGAATGATTGGATGAATTCTACTTAGTAGCAAGGACAAGTACATCAGTAGTTCTCAAATGGCACAGCAAGAAAATAATACATTCTGTTAAGTTGTGAGGAATATGAGTGGTGTGGACATTAAAGCCCATGATACCAACATCTCCATGGCACCATCACCCTCACTCACCTGCACCCTCATCTGCTCTGTTGACTGTGCACAAGATGGAGTTTCAACTGAAAAAACAGTGGGTGAGGCTGCAGGTTATGCAATTTTCTGCTGTTCCTTGATGCATAGTGGCCTGACTTTTACCAATATGCCATTTAGAGTTATAGCAATTTAGAAATAATTATACTGCCTGACCTTTCTGCAAAATTCTTGGAGGTGCTTTTTAAAATACAGGCTCTATTCATGGTGGTATTGTTTTGAGACGCTGCTGGTGTAAAAGTCTTCTGAATATTTCCTTTTCTGAAGATCAAACGCACTTTTTCCATTTGCTCTTTAGTGCAAACAACGGCAAGAATAGACATAGAAAAGGCTGGATCATAAGTGCAGAGCTGCTAATCAGGAGGGCATGGAGTCTGGAATCTGTCTTTGGTTTATTCACTTACTCACCTGACCTATATAGAAGCAAGTAGGCAACAAATTCATACTGACCCAAAGCACCAAAATTAAACTTATTGTAAAACATGACCATTCATATTAGAATGTCAAAATCAAGATGATTATGCCATTTACAGAAAGAGATCTCATAAAATCCTTGGCAGGGTAGACTGACTCAGATGCAGCCTATTCAGCCAACCCTATGGCACAGCCATGGTTTACAGACATTCCTCCTACAAAAGTCAGTAACTGATTACAAAGTGATTGATTAAGCAGAGAAAGCACTGTGCTCTAGCTCCAGGCTAACAGTTTTAAAGCGGTTGGCAATCTCAAAGCTACCAACCAGACAGAGAGGGAAAGACTGCACTTTCCTTTAAACTCTTAAGGCTGTGAATTGTTCTCTGCATAGGGTCAGGGAGACCAACGATGTGGAAAGGTTTCTGGATATACAAACAAACTTAAGTTTAATCAGCCAATTTATGACTAACTTGCAGTGACAAAATAAACATACAGCTGAATTTTTATGGATAATTTTGAATTCTGCTGCTGAAAATCTGAAACGCTCTGGACTCTGATCTCATTTCTTTCCTTTAAAAAAGTTAAAAAATTCTTTTCATTAACATGGACTGCTTTTTACTAACATGAGCCATAATCACCACACTAGAGTCAAGTAAATTATATATTGCTTTCTTCCACTCTGCTAGATACACTCTTTCTTAGCTACTCACCACCAAAGAACTCTTTTTCCTTTGGAAAGTCCCACCCCAGCACATAATCTATCAAGAATGGCCATTCCAATGACTATTTGCTATATTATCTAGAATTAATCACCTTCGTAACTAAATACACCCTTTAAAATGTTCCTACAACACACCTGGCAGTAAGCTCTAATATCCTACCCATCTCTCTAATATTTTTTTCAATGAAAAATCACCTGTCACAATACTTTTTCTTCTTTAAAGTCTACTATCATAATTCCTTAAACTCATCTCCTCAAGAATCCCAGTAGCAGAATTCCAGAGAACAACCCCAAGTCACCATGGCTTTTAGTTCACACTTTGAGTTCACAAAGTAACAGAATAACTTTGTTCCCACCCCCCGACCCTTGGCACGACAACTATTCAAGGACCCAGTCAAAAGCCAGATATCCTGACCACAGTTACAAACTCCAAAGCCCTCAGCGACATGGCAGAGCATTTGAAAGAGCAAAGCAAACTGGTCCAAATGACAAGTATAAGTCTGTGTGAAGTGGAGATGGGGTTCAGCTGGGAAGGGGGAGCCCCTGGTCAGCACCAGCCCGTCTGCTGCCCGGTACAGATACAGGTCACCTGTGTTAGGGCTTAGGAGGTTTCAAGACAAGTTACACGTTACATGAAATTTTCCAATCTTTAACTATAGTTTAATTTCTTAAAAAACACAACCAAACAAAACATGTCTATGGAAAAAAATCCACTGAGCTGCCCATTTTCTATCTTCACCCATATTTTACTGCCAGTCATGTGTGCAACTGATCCTATTCCCTGCTTCTTATTAATACTAATAGTCCACAATAAGTATTAAAAAGGATTACTTCACTTACTAGAAAAAGAATCCTATCAAGCATAGTCTCGGTACAAAAGAAACCTATTATCATAATCAAGAAATTTGACTGGAACTAAAAATAATCCATAACAAGCAAATGACTTCTGCCAACTACTATTATTACTGTTACCACCACTTACTGAACAGTTACCATGTGCCAAGAATTCTGTAAAACACTTGATATATACACTCCTTTTCTCCCTTAGTCTAATTCAATTCACACCATTCAGCGAGACTTTTCAAAAATATGAGCAGGGCCTCCCCGGTGGCGCAGCGGTTAAGCGCTGCGCTGTGGAGCTGTTGGCAGCACGCGATGCGAGTTCGACACCCAGCCAGGGAGAATCCCACATGGCGCGGCAGACCTCTCCTGCCTCGCCCACTGCTCCCCTCAGCAGTGTATTTCTGATCTGCCTGTTCTGCTACCCGCTCTGTCTCTGGTGAACCCTCTCGCCGCCCCACACCTCTGGCCTGTACCCCAGCTTGTATGTATAAATAAAAAAAAATAAAATAAAATCTTAAAAAAAAAAAAATATATGAGCAGACTGTGGGAGACCCCCGGTGGCTCGGCAGTTTGGCGCCGTGCTGTGGAGCTGTCGGCAGCAGCGACTTGAGTTCGATGCCCGGCCAGAAAGATTCCCACATGGCCCGGCAGACCTCTCCTGCCTCGCCTGCTGCTCTCCTAAGCAGTGTATTTTGGTCGATCTGCCTGTTCTGCTCCCCACTCTGTCTCTGGTGAACCCTCTCGCCGCCCCACGGCTCTGGCTTGTACCCCAGCTTGTATGCATAAATAAATAAATCCTTAAAAAAATATATGAGCAGGTATCCCTTTCCTGCTTAAAATCCTTCACTGGTTTCCTATCACTGTTGGGATAAAAAACAAATATCTTACCATGGCTTAGCCATGATCTTACCCCAGCCCTTCTCTTCACCCTCTCGCCACCACTCAACCCTTCACACATTCCCAACCCCACAACCTCTAGCTGCCCCACAGGTAAACAAATGGTGTCTCTTCCTGACTTCCAGACTTAAACTCGTTGGAGCCTTGGTCCAAAATCTTCTTTGGGCTTCTGCATGGCTGACTCTTTCTCATGAGTCAAGTCTCAATTCAGTATTTCCTCCTCCAAGAGAACTTCTCTCACCAGTCACCTACCAATGGCTTTAATATCACCCTATTTCTTTCTCTATCATTTATCAGTGCTAAATCATCTCTCACTGAAATTACTCTATCCAATCATTAGTTTGTTTCATTGTCTGCCTCCACTAGGATGGAAGCTACCCACAGCAAAGCACCTTGTCAGGCTTGCTCAAAGCAATGTTCCAAGCAACTAGAAACTAAGCCTCTGCCTAAAAAGCCAACTGTTAAATGAAAAGATCTTTAAAAAATCTAACCCTGTACCTGATGGCACCCTCTCAGACAGGGAAAAATCACATTTTACTCTTATTTCAAAAAAAGAAAGCACTCCATTGGACTTTTTAAAAGTCCAAATATTGATCAGGTTTCAGAATTTTTTTCCTTAAAGAATTATACCCTTAAAATGAAACAAGATAAAATAATTTTGATCAGGAAATAAAACTGTGAACAATTGAGTTTAGAACCTTTTTTCTGGATAACTTACCTCTTTCTCCCTTTCATAGTCTTCCTTGTCATATTCTTCATCTTCATTTTGTGTCTGCAGTGCCACACTGCCAAAGTCTAATGACATGGCCCTCCTGCGGAACAAGAAAGATGCTTGGTTTCTACATATTCCATAAAGTCTCCCTGAATAAACCACACAAGCAATATCAGATACAAAATGACCACAGCAGCTGGGGAGAAAATACGTGTGATTCACAAATGAATTACAAACACAATTCTAAGTATAAAGAGAGTTCTTACAAATCAACAGTGGTTCAGAAAAAATAGCAACATGACCAAAATTCGCAGAAAAGAAAAAAACGCAAAATGTTAATGGTTAGACGTTTCCAGTGGTCTGGAAAGTGTAACATAAAACAGCACAGCTTTTCAGCTACATAAAAAATATGACAATTATCAGAAGAAAGTAGAAATGTGCCAAAACAAAAATTTTCAGACACTCAAAGTTGATATGTCAAATATGGCACAGCTTGTGTCCTCCACAATTTGCTTCATTCTTTGAATATCAAAAAATCCAAATTCCATGCTTTAAAACAAGAAAGGCTCTAAATCCTCAGTTCTAATGATTGCTACTCAAAAACCATTTCCAATCTGGTAAATGCCACATAGCACCAACAAGAATATAAGTGAATCAGGGTCTAACATGAAAATACTCAGGAAAAACAGAAGTGAAGGCTGGGAAGGTTTACCACTGAGGTTCCAATTCCAAAAGCAACAGAAAGACTTCCCTGGAGAATGGTAACCGCTGTGGCAGAAAGCGCAACAGGAGATGAATTTTCAAGTACTTACACAGTCAAAAGGCAGCTGCTGATTTGAATTATACTTGGGGATTCTGACACTGCACATAAACTGCCCAGAATTTCAAAGCTCTGAATAATCCTTACAAAAAGGTGGAAGGCGTCATCAATTCCCAGGCCCAATGCTGCCCACCATCAGTCCGCTCTTCTGCAGGCCAATGAAATGCACTCTGACGTGAGCCTGGGTCACAGCTCGTTGGCTACACACTTCGAACTCCAAAATGTCATTAAATCGGAAGTGAAATGGGAAGCCTAGACCCAACAATTCAAAGGCATTTTACTATAAAGATCTTGGCCCCCTATTATTAACAGTTGCAAACTATGATCACAAACTTTTACATAAGCCAACAGCTCACAGCGGAAAGATGGTCCATTTCACCGGAACTAAGGCGCTCTTGATTGTATGACTCAGTTACACTGACACATCCTTAATTTTAAAATGTGACCTCAGTATGTAGATGTTAAGATGTGAAAAGAAAACGAGCACTTTGGAATAGATGAAAATACGGCAATACAGATTAACACAAATATAAATTCCAGCGCTGAAAATCCTCATGTGTCAAGATTGTGCTTCTGGTTTTCAAGGACTGAGTTATGTTTCTTGGCAAAACTCTAATTGACAGGCCACCTTCTTTATCTTTCCCTGTCTGGTCCATAAAGCCAGATCATCCCTTTCAATTCATATCAGTTCAAACTCCTCACATCAGCAGAAACTCTTCCTGCCTCTGCTTCATAAACCAGATCTACTCCTTTTTGTTCTCCTGCCAGGGCTAACAGAAGGACCTGTATTCTTTCACTGACAGGGAAAATATATATGCCTGGGGACTCTAACCTCTCCAGCCAGCGATCGCCAATAAGACAAGAGAAAGACATCCAAGGAATCCAAATAGGAAAAGAAGAAATTAAACTGTCTCTGTTTGCAGACGATATGATCATATATATACAAAACACTAAAAACTCCATAGAAAAACTACTCAAAATTATAGCCCAGTTCAGTAAAGTAGCAGGATACAAAATCAATGCACAAAAATCAGTAACCTTCCTATATGCAAACACCCCATCTGAAGAAGAAGAAATTAAGAAATCCATCCCCTTCAAAATCGAAACCAAAAAAATCAAATATCTGGGAATAAATCTAACAAAAGACGTAAAAGACTTATACAAAGAAAACTACAAAACACTGCTGAAAGAAATACTAGAAGACACTAGGAAATGGAAAGACATCCCCTGCTCACAGATTGGAAGGATTAACATTATCAAAATGGCAATCCTACCAAAAGCAATTTACAGATTCAATGCTATTCCAATAAAAATCTCAATGACATTCTTCAAAGAAATAGATCAAATACTGATGAAATTCATATGGAACCACAAAAAGCCCTGCATAGCTAAAGCCCTCCTGACTAAAAAGAAAGAAAATGGAGGAATTTCATTCCCTGATTTCAAACTATACTACAAAGCCGTAATAACTAAAACAGCATGGTACTGGAACAAAAACAGACACAAAGACCAATGGAACCGAACAGAATACCCAGAATTAAAGGCGCATATATATGAACAACTAATCTTTGACAAAGGAGCAAAGAAAATGCAGTGGAACAAGGACAGTCTATTCAATAAATTTTCTGGGAAAACTGGACAGCCACATGCAAAGAAATGAAGCTAGACTACTGCCTCACACCCTACACAAAAACCAATTCAAAATAGATAAAAGACCTAGACGTAAGACCTG
Source organism: Scalopus aquaticus (assembly GCA_004024925.1). Taxonomy (NCBI): domain Eukaryota; kingdom Metazoa; phylum Chordata; class Mammalia; order Eulipotyphla; family Talpidae; genus Scalopus; species Scalopus aquaticus. The sequence goes on from PVIJ01002001.1 coordinate 174,643, forward strand.
AAGCCATAAAATTTATAGAAGAAAATATAGGCAAAACTCTACACGATATACATCTCAGCAAAATCTTTAATGACACATCCCCCAAAGCGAAGGAAGTGAAGGACAAGATAAACAGGTGGGATTACATCAAAATGAAAAGCTTCTGTACAGCAAAAGAGACATTAACCAAAACAAATAGACACCCTACCAACTGGGAAAAGATCTTTGCACACAATACATTTGATAAAGGACTGATAACAAATATTTACAAGGAACTCACACAACTCAACAAAAACAAAGCTAACAATACAGTCAAAAAATGGGCAGAAGAGCTAAAAAGGCACTTCTCCAAAGAAGAAAAGCAAATGGCCAACAGATACATGAAAAAATGCTCAATATCACTTATAATCAAGGAAATGCAAATCAAAACCACTATGAGATACCACCTCACACCTGTGAGGATGGCACACATTAAAAATACAGGCAACAACAAATGCTGGAAAGGTTGTGGAGAAAAAGGAACTCTTCTGCACTGCTGGTGGGAATGTGAATTGGTCCAACCACTATGGAAAGCTGTATGGCGATTCCTCAAACTGCTCAACGTGGAGCTTCCATACGACCCAGCAATACCACTTTTGGGAATCTACCCAAAGGACACAAAAACACTAATCCAAAAGGATACATGCACCCATATGTTCATTGCGGCACTGTTCACAATAGCAAAGGTATGGAAGCAACCCAGATGTCCAAAAATAGATGACTGGATCAGGAAGATGTGGTACATATACACAATGGAATACTATTCAGCATTCAAAGAAGATAAACACATGCAATTTGCAGCGACATGGATGGAATTAGATGGGATCATACTCAGCGAAACAGGCCAGAAAGAAAGAGAAAAATATCGAAAGGTTTCACTTATAACAGGACTATAGGGAAACCAAATAGGAGAGAGACACTTGGGGGGG